>PVKS010044328.1:0-14401 GCA_004027875.1 Aplodontia rufa
TGTGCAAGAATAGATTTGGGGAGCAAAATCAAGAGAACATTAATTTCAGTTTTACTGGTGAAAAAGGATAGAACATTAGATGAGGGTTGGGGAGTGGCCATGGAGAAAAGCCAAGGGGTTTTAAAAACTGATGACAAGAAGCAGATAAGGGACTATGTAATAATTGGAGAAATGAAACAGATCTCATGGCTGGTGCCTTTCCTGCTGCTGGCTTCAGATTCTGTGAAGAATAGCTACTTTATTCTGCTTGTTCATGGACTTTCCGTGTACCCTTAATAAACATCCCCCTTGAATAAAGCAGAAAGAAAAAGCACATATTAAATGCAGGAGGGAACAAATAGATTGATAAGATGATAAGCAACAGAGTGAGCTGGCAAATGAGCAAACAGGGAAATTACTTCCTGTCCCCTAGTGTTCAGAAATGAAGAGCAACCGGACTGGACGTATCTCAAGAGATCCCTCACTCTCTACCAACACGTCAGGGGTCTCCGTTCTTCCTGGAGCCACTGTCTATCTGAGTTGGGCAGAGAAAGAGGGGTAGGAGAGAGGAGGGAAGCAAAAGGCAGGTGGATGGCGAATGGGCTGAGTCCAACCTTCATGTCACTCCCTTCTTCCCTCTCAGAGAACCAACATTCGGTGTCAGAAGTGTCCGAATTTGGAATTCACAAGACCCCCATGGAGTCTGTCTATGGCGGTAGCAGCAGCATTTTAAAAACCCACAGGAACAGAGTCCAGTGGACCTCAGACACAGAAAGCCCAGATCCTCTGCTGTGGGTGTCCCCAGTAGATAAAGTGAAATACGTAACTGGTAACTGTGAGATTATGGTGTCAGGTCAGTCACACCTTGGGAATGTCGCTGTTACTGTCCATGGTGCTGAAGGTGAGACAGCTGGAGAAATGTGAGTGAAGACCAACAATAGGTCAGAGATAAGCGCCTTGTGGGATCTAATTTCCTCTAGTACCACCTTTTCCTGGTGAGATGGGAAAATAAAAGCCCAGAGGGTGAAGCTTTTCACCGAGGACAAGTGAATGACTTAAGTGAGACGAGGTGCAGCTCCAGATGCTTGCTCAGACACGGCTCATTTCCTGGAAGTCTCCCTGGGTGTTAACTACCCAAAATCACCACTGGTCCTGAAACTCTAGGCAGGTATTTCCTCTAGATGTGAAAATCCATGCAGCTACAGAATGGCCTCTAAGGCTGAATGGGCAGGGCCTTGTTCCTCTCTCTGGCCCCATCTCTGGTTGTTTCCTCCCCCACTGTCCTGTTCCCTCACCAGCCACTTTTCCAACCCCTGCTGACAGTTGTGTGCACACTACTGTCTGCTGGCCAAATTGGACCTGCCACCTGTTTCTGCAGGACTGTCCAGGGAAATTTTTACACTTAAAATGGCAGAGAAAAATAAAAAAACTCTACTTCATGACAAGTAAAAATATATGAAATTCCTTCCATAAAGCACAACCACACCTGGTCATTTAGGTGTTGCAAATGCCTGCTTTTGAATGACAATGACAAAATTGGGCAGTGTGACAAGGGCTTAGGTACCTTGGAAACAGGGATCACAGGACTGCAGCATGGCCAATGAACACAGACCCCCTCCCCGGCCTTGCTGATTGCCTGAGGTGTGGGCAAATGACCAGTGAGTTCACGCAGGTCAGGCCTCTGGACTGAGACCATGGGGGAGGGCTGCTGAGACACTGGCGGTTATTCTCTCACCTTGAAGGCAGAGTTCTCAAAAAAATGGCATAGCTCACAGGGCAGGAAGCAGGGGTGATTCCTCCTGCCATCAGCCAGCACCCAGGAACAGTCTTGCCTAATGCCGTTGGACTTCTTGGTTATTTACATCATTCTCCCTGTTGTTTAATTGCTTGTCCTTGGCAATTTGACTTTCTGTCACTGTCAATCCTAAGAGTTCTTACTGCTGTCTAATTGGAGAACACTGGAGCTGCAGGAGCGGATTTAGGATGGACTCGTAGCACTGTCAGATTTCAAAATGGAGATCCACAGGGCTCCAATCTGGATTATAAGCGATCATTTTTATAAATTTTGAAGACATTTGCTAAAAAAATTACTTCACATGCCGCATCTTAGTGTTTCCAAGATCAGGAAACAGAAGTAAAACAGAAAACGTACAGATTTTTCTTCTTACCTTTTAAATTTTTTCATTTATTTCTAGCTTTTTATTGACACATAAAAGTTGCACATGTTTAAAGATGACCGTGTGGTGTTTGAATGTCAGTATTGTGACAGGTATCGTGATGACATGGATTATGTCTGAAAACGAGAGCATGTTCCAAAATTGGTCAATCCTCTCAAAAGCTACTGTGGCCGCTGTATCAACTAAGTTGATATTCTATTCTAAATCCTTTGCTGTCATTTCAATAATGGTCACAGCATCTTCACCAGGAGTAGATTCTACCTAGAGAACCGTTTTCTTTGCTGATAAGCCACTCCTCATCCCTTCAAGTTTTATTATGACATGATAGCAGTTCTGTTACATCTTCAGAGTCCATTTCTAAATCCAGTTCCATTGTTATGTCCACCACATCTGCAGTTACTTCCTCCACGAAGGACTTGAACCCCCTCAGAGTCATCCAGGAGGGTTGGGATTAATGTCTTCCAAACTCCTGTTAATGTTTTCTCTTGTTTTTTTAAACTGATACTAGAGATCAAACCCAGGCCTCACAGGTCCTAGACAAGTTCTCTACCACTGAGCTACATCCCTGCCCAATGTTGATATTTGACCTCCTCCCCAAAATCACATATAGAAAGGCGAATCCTTTCCAGAAGGTTTTCAATCTACTTTGCCCAGATCCAGCAAGGGAGTGGGCAACCGTAGTCTTATAAAATCTAAGTTTCCAATAAGAAGACCAGAAAATTGAAATTGCTCCTTGATCTATTGACTGCAGAATAGAAGGTGTGTTAGCAGGCGTGAAAACAACAGTAATTTTATTGCATCTCCATCACAGACCTTGGGTGACCAGGTGCATTGTTTTTGGAAAGTAATATTTGAAAGGAACTTTTTTTTCTGAGCAGTGGGTCTCAACAGCAGGCTTTAAATATTCAGTAGACTGGGGTGAAGCTCCATGGTGCAGTGATTGCTTAGCATGGGTGAGGCCCCGGATTCAATGCCCAGCCACAAACTGTATCTTGATTTTTTTTTTTGTTTCAGTAAATTACATTGCTAAAAGGTGTGTTTTCCCATTTATAGACCACAGGTAGCATAGAGTTAATATAATTCCTAAGGACGCTGGAATTTTTGTACCAGAAAATGAACTTTGACTCCCCCTTCGAGTCACCAGCTGTATTAGCCCCTAAGTAGAGCCAGTCGATACTTGAAGCAGGCATCAACTTCTCATCTCTAGCTAGGAAAGCCCTTGATGGCCTCTACACTGAAAATCTGTTTGGTGCAAGTACTTTGCTCAATCATGTCACTAGCTCTTCGGGATAACTTGCCGCGCTCCTACTTCCACACTTGCCCCTTCACCTTGCATTTTCTGTGATGGAGACAGCTGCCTTCCTGAAATTCACATGAACCAGCTCCTGCTGGCTTCAACATTCCTTCTGCAGCTGTACTTCCCCTCAACCAAGAAGGGAAGGGAGTGAGGACCTGGCTCTGGATCAGGCTCTGATTGAATGGAGCTTTGTAGCTGGTTTGATCCAAACCAGTAACAGTGTCTCCATATCCACAATAAGACTGTTTTTCTTTCTTATCCTCTGAGGGTCCCTGAAATAGTGCTTTTGATTTCCCTCAAGGACTTTCCCTTTGTAGTCACAACTGACAAACTAGAGCAAGAAGCCCCGCTTTTGACCTGTCTCAGCTTTCGCTTGCTTCCGAGCTTTTGATTTAAGTGAGATATGGAACATTTAGTGGCCATCATAGGATTATTGTTTGGCCCAACTTCAATACTGTGTTACAGGAAAAAGGAGGAGATGGAGGGAGATGGGGGAATGGCCATATGGTGGAGCAGCAACAACCAACCCACTTATAAGAGAAGTTCAACATTTTACATGGCTGTGGTCATATCCACAACAATTTTAAAAGGTGAATCAAATTGTTATATGCATTCATGAATATGTCAAAATGAACCCCACAATCATGTAAAACTGAAGTGCACTAATGAAAACAAATCAAAACATCAACTATCACCATATCACAATAATGATGAATAAAGCTTGAAACATTGTGAAGTTATCAAAATGTGACAGAAAGACAAAGTGAAAACATACTGTTGGCAAAAGGGTACTGATAGACTTGCTTAATGTAGAGCTTCTAGAACCTTCAATTTGTGTAAATGACAATATTCGTGGAGTATATAAAGCATAGCACAGTAAAACAAACAATGCCTGTATGATAATATTGCATTTTTCATGATTAATGTTTACTCCAGTAGTTTTCTGTCCTTTTATCTTAAAGCTATCTGTTCTTTTTTTTTTTTAAGAGAGAAGGACAGCAAGAGAGAGACAGAGAGAGAGAGAGAGAGAATCAATTTTTATTGAGTTTTTCTCATGGCTTTCATTGCTCTGACACTTAGTTGTGTACGTGGTGCTGGGGTTTGAACCCGTGTACTCGTGCATGCCAGGCAAGTGCTGTAACTGCCAAGCCACCACTTCAGCCCAGCTGTTCTTATTTGTAAAGTATATTCTAAGCACTCTATTACTGATGAGCTACACCCCTCAGTCTGTTTAAAGCATATTCTTATAAACAGAGTAAAGTGGAGCCTTATTTTCTTAATCCAGAATGGCACTAGATTTTTGACAATTTACATTTTTTAAAAATTTATTTTGGAATAACATTATACTTGCAGAAAAATACAAAAATGCTTTGGGTAAGAGCCCCTGAATACCTTCAGCCAATTTCCACTAATGTTAATACCTCGCATAACTCTAGTATACTTATCAAAACTAGAAAACCAACATTAGTACATCACTGTTAAATAAACTCCAGACTTTATTTGGATGTCATCTGTTTGTCCACTAACATCTTTTTTCTGTTCTAGAATCTAATCCAGGATTCCACATTGCATTTACTTTTTATTCCACTAATTTTATCATCCCACTATTTACTTTTTTGGTATTTGTGTGTGTGGTACTAGGTATTGAACCCAGGACTGCTCTACCACTGAGCTACATCCCCAGTCATTTTTATCTTATTATTAGGCAGGGTCTCACTAAGTTGCCCAGGCTGGCCTCAAACCTCTGACCTCCTGCCTCAGCCTCCTGAGTCATTGGGATTATAGGTGTGCACTACCATACCTGACACAATTTACTTTTTCTTTTTCTTTTTTTTAAAGAAAGAGGGGACAGAGAGAGAGAGAGAGAGAGAGAGAGAAAGAGAGAACTAATTTTTATTTAGTTTTTTTTTTTATCTGACTTTCATTCCTCTGACACTGCTGTGTACGTGGTGCTGGGGTTTGAGCTCTCATACTGGTGCATACGAAGCAAGTGCCATAGCTGCCGAGCCACCACTCCAGGCCCCACAATTTACTTTTTTTTTTTTTTAAAGAGAGAGGGACAGTGAGAGAGACAGAGAAAGAGAGAAACAACTTTATTTAGTTTTTCACATGGCCTTAGTTGCTCCAACACTCAGTTGTGTATGTGGTGCTGGGGTTTGAATCTGGGTCCTCGTGCTTGCCAGGCAAGCGCCGAAACCACTGAGCCACTGCTCCAGTGCCCCTACAATTTATTTTTAATGAAATTTCTGATATACATGGGTTTGAGTTCATCAGCACACTACTTTTTTCTATTTGTCCCATTTTATCATTGTACCTCTTTTCCTGACATGTTTTGGTTAATCCAGTTGTTGTTTTTTCAGTACTCCATTTTATCTGGAAAATTGCCTGAACTACTCCTACATGTCCCTGGCCCACAATGACAACTTCTTTCTGATAGATCTCAGAGAAAAAGACATTTTAAAATGTTGCTCTCCTGTCCAGGGCTTGACGCTTGAGCTACATGGCCACTTTTCTTAGCCAAGACTGGCTTGATAGGAACAATGGGTAGAAGGTGAACCTAGGGCCTGAGGGACATGCCTGGCTGGGCCAGCTTTGACCAGAACTGTCAGATGACACTTAAGAGAGCTCAAAGGCAGTTCTCAAAGCAAGAAAAAATCACCTGGGCAAGAAATCTCACAGGAGGTCCCAGTTGTGGCACAACCAAGAGTGAGCTGTGCAGTTGCCAAAAAACAAAACCAAACCTTTTTCTACTTTGTCAGTAAAAGATCCAATAGGCTGAATTATCTTCCTGTTCCTTTTTAGTAAAATATTACATTAAATAACCATTGTCCTGCGATGAGTTGATCAGAGAAAATGCAGCCAAAAGCGGTGGGGAAAAGTGTTACCAAGCAATGTCAGGCAGTTAACGTTGGGCTGGAACGGATGGTGTTTGTGATACCTGTTATGTATTGACTTTTTTTTGACACTCCAAGTAAATACTGACTTTCGTATCTAATTTGGTATTTGTAATTGTGTGAACTTCAGGCTAAGTCTATTGCTGCTCTGAGATGTCTGCTTTTCTTTCTCCCACCATATTCCAAACTTTAAAACATACGTATGCACATATGAATACACATGTACTTGCACATACTTTCTTTCTCCCTAACCGAACA
Organism: Aplodontia rufa; assembly: GCA_004027875.1. Lineage (NCBI taxonomy): Eukaryota > Metazoa > Chordata > Mammalia > Rodentia > Aplodontiidae > Aplodontia > Aplodontia rufa. Next base: position 6,606 of record PVKS010044328.1, read on the forward strand.
TGCGTGTGCATGCATATGTGTGGCTACACACACCAGAGAGAGATTGAGACAGAGAGATTGACTTTGTAGATTCTTTTATTTTCTATGCTTTCTATCACTTGTTATATGAATTATATTTTTTCTCTTTATTTTCTCCAATGATCCTGAGGGTATATATATATTATTTTAGATTCTGTTAATGGTTATCATTTATGTTTTATGATAATATATATATACTGCAAGCAATATATATTTATTTGAACCCCTATTTATTTTTAAAATGAGCTTAAACCCAACTAAAACATTTCCCCCTTCTTGTTGGGCATCTCATGGCCCTGCCTCATATCCTCTGGACCCATTTTCACTGTAGCCACAGCTAGGACAACCAGCTCCACCCAGGGGAAACTAACAGCACCATACTTTGGCCACATTCTGTGGGTTTTTTTTTTTCATTCTGCCTTAGGATTTCTCTAATACTGGGCCACTGTACAGAACACCCATGGGACTCCCTCTCTGTCCTCTACGTCCTCGTGCATGCACAACAGCAACCTCCCGTGAGCCAACCTTGCATGAACAGGAATTGGAAGCCAATGGATAAATGCTGCCCCCTTTTCTTTGGGCAGATAATTTTGGGGTATGTCATACACAGCATCTCAAAACGTCCCAGCAAAATTGAGTGCCAGGAACCAAGCCTACAATGGACTGCCTCAGTAGCTGTTCTTCCAGTCTCCATCTCCCTGGTCCCCTTTTGCTGCTTCCTTGGATAATCTTCAAAATACACTACCTGATCAGAGGACTTCGACTCTACTTTGACTAAGCAACCATTTTCTATACCTCTACATCTGCTTCCCAAGCTAGGAAAGGAATGTCACTTACCAGATCATCTCCTAGTTGTATAAGATTCATAGTCATGTCTAGGGCTGGAGCGGTGGCTCGGCGGTTATGGCACTTGCCCAGCATGCGCAAGTACACTGGTTCAAACCCCAGCACCCACGTATACAAGTAAGTGTCAGAGCAATGAAGGCCATGTGAAAAACTCAATAAAAATTAATTCTCTCTCTCTCTCTCTCTCTCTCACTGTCCTTCTCTCTTTAAAAAAAAAAAAGATTCATAGTCATGTCTATATTCACTCACTGTGCCTCTCACCTTACCTGGGAAGGGGGGGCGTTCATGCCTGCTACTCTCCCATCCGTGCAAAAAAAAAGATCTTCCTCTGCTCAGAGGCAAAACTTCAACTTCCAACTTCACTTGGTTCCATGGTTCTCAATTTTGCCAATGGATGATAAAAAAAAAAGGTGCACATCTGCTGGACCATAATGTCCAGCACACTGGATCACAATCTACCCCAATCTGCCTTATTTGGGGTTGGAAAAGGTAACAGAAACTAAATAACAATCTACTTAATTATAAAAGAAATCCCTCTTATTTCCTGCACCAGTCAGATAGGAATCTCTGATAGCAAATGAATGAAGTCCAACTCCTAACACCCTTAAACTATTAGGAAAAGAATTTGTTGGTTCTTGTATCTTAAAGGGATCATAGTGGAGCTGGCATCTGGCATGAAAAGAGTTCAGAGCCAAACTGTGTTGCCCTCAATCTCGCCCCACCAACTTCCCATCTCTTCCTCTCCCCGACATCTCTCCTCCCCACTTAATATCCCATCTTCCAGCTCTGTTTATGTGTTGCCTTCATTTTCTATTTCTGCAGATGAGTTTTCTCCAACCAGCATAGAAGATCGCAATATTAGCTCAATATTCACTGTGGCCCCCTGTACATGGAATTGTACAGAGCAGCTTGTGTTAAGAACGGACATTATCCTAGTCGCTGTTTGGTATGAAAATACTCTTCCTATTGGAGGGAAATTCCAAAAAAAACCCAAAAAAACAAAAAAACAACCAACCAGGATTCTGTGGCTCTCTACAAAAGCTGAAAAGGGGGAGAGAAGGGTTTAACTTCCGACGCTCTTCCTGCTCCCACCTCTTAAGAATCACTACATCCCACTCCCATCCCCATCCCCTTTCTAGTTTCAGGTAGACCTGTGTCTGCGGCTCCTTCCTCCTCTTCCATCCAATACCTAGGAACTCACTGAGCGCAGTGTAGGGACAGCAGCAGCAGGAACAGCCGCAGGTAGAGGTGACAGCTGTTGGTGAACTCGGCTCTGCTCCAGATCATGGTAGCAGCCCTGGTGAGCACAGCTTACATGCCTGCCAGAGCAGCTGCAGTTCCTGAGACACCATGTCCTGTTCGCCCAGGGGCACCCTACTCTCTGGTTGGTTCCCAGATACCCTGGGACTTAACATGCAATTTCCAGGGTCATACCACTGCCAAACCTTCCCCTTCCAGGACAGAAGTTGAGGCAGAGCTTCAGCAGGGGCCTGGGGACCACAGTGCCTGGACAGTCAGGCACCACTGTGCAAGGGGCACCATGTGCAAGGGAGGGAATATTTTCCCATCCTGCTCAGAGCAGTGGCTCAGAGGATGGTCCTGAGACCCCTTCCTGTCACTGCCCTGTACTTGCTCCGAGCTTGCTTGGGGCTGCTGAGGTTTGGGTCCCTCCTGCCTGAGGCCTCTCTTTTTTAGCCTATCTGGCTCCCTCTCTCTTTCACCCTGATCCTCCTAAGACAGGGCATGCAAGGTCTAGAAAATCAAGTGTCTTCAGGAGAAAAGGCAGAGCAGGACAAATTTCTTGGCCTCGGCTTTGACCGTTTTTGCTACCTGCACCAAAAGACTTAGCTAACCTCAAAATCCTGACACACAACACTTAATGTAACCTCTCCTGAGCAGCATCTGCTTTCAATCTGAGCTCCGCTGATCCTTTTGCATGGACCAACTTGGTGCATAAAGAAGGTAACCATTTTCCTGCAATAACTTCAGAAGGCCTTTAGGCTCCTTGCTGTTGTTTTTAAATACATTTCCTAGAACATAATCTCAGATGATAGCTGACTGTTTATTAACCTAACTGTTTCTTTACTATTTAGGTGGAAAGACCCTCTAGACAGAATCCTTGAATTAATAAGCTTTAAGCAATTATACATTTTATGATTTACTGTAGATGTTTTTCAGATTCTCTTCTGAGAACAGGTTTTTGAAAGGGAGGACATCAAAGAAACTTGTCTTCCTTAGGAACACGAAGATAACTCCTGTGTGGTTGGGGTGTTGAGGAAGAACAAGGATGAGAAGGCTACACAATCCCAAACATGCCTGCCCTGCATCACGTGTACCCTGTGTCCCCCAGACTCGGCACTCTTCTCTGTTACACGCACCTGCCTGTTCCCTAGCCAGGTAATGGCCTGGAACAGCACTGCTCCTGGCTGAGTGGTCAGGGCCAGTACAGGCAGACCAGGTCTTCCCAGGCACTGTGGGACATGGACAGGGCCAGGGTGTGAAGGTCTCTGAGTCACAGTAAAACCCTCCAGTACATCTACCTTCAGCTTTAGTCAGTGTCTACCCAGTGGCAAAAATGTCACACTGCTGCTCTCTGTACCGGAAGAATAATTGTCTCAGACACAGTGGCCATTTGTTTGTTCATCTCACTGCTTGAAACTTTCTGGGTGCTTTGCACACGTTAATGAGTAAATCAGTCCATCAGCCCAGCTCAAGACCCACACAGCTGGAACATCTTCGTGAGCACAGATGCAGGAGGAACGCCCACGGAGCAGGTCTGTGCCTGCCCTGAGGAAGCACTGTTGTTCATCTTCCCTGATTCTTCAAGTACGTATCAAGTACCTCTGTCTGCCAGGGATTTTGCCAAGAACTGAGAAAGTAAAGTTAAATAAAACAGAGTCCCTACCATGAAGGAGTTCACATATTATAAAAGGAGACCAGAAAATCCACAAATGTTTCCACTAAAATATGGTGCATGATATAGCAGAAAGGTACTTGTGTATCCAGATATATGGGAATGCTGGGGCCCTGAAGAGGAGACATGAATAAGGAGGGGGTGCAACAAGATGGGGGAGCTTGAGGCTGAGTTTTAGCTCTCCAGGTGCAGAAAAGTACAGAGCTCTCTAGGCAGATGTACGTGTGGGAAGAGGAAGATTGCGTATTGTGGAAAATGTCAGCCAAGATAGCCTAACATGCCTAGAAGGTAGGAAGAGAAGCGGGGAAAGATACAGTAGGAAACCTATTGCAATAAACAGAGGTTAATGTCCTGACCATGCAAAGTTCTTCACAGTTAATCTTAGGCCGCCAATGGGCACTGGAAGCCTTCAAGTCAGAATGGGGCATGATCTGTGATACAGGGGAAATGGTGACACCTGAGCCAGCAGGAAGGGACATCAGTTTGAGGATCAGATGTGACTTAGACTTAGAGACTAGTTCCCTGTGGTGGTAAAGAGATAGGTATCCAAAGACTTTCAGTGGGTACCTGAGGGGACTATGCTGTGAAATTAATCAAGCTATGAGGATAAAATGGCTTTGCTTAATTTGAGTTGCCTGGGACTTTGGGGGACAAAGAGGAGAGGACACTTCTGGAGCTTTGGAGAGGTGCCAGATAGAGACATGGACTTGGGAGAGAGCAGCAGGAAGTGCTGTGAATGAGAATGACCATATCCTGGGAAAGCCTGCAGAATAGAAGCCCAGAGCAGATTATGAGGATGAAGGGCATGGGCAGGACACAAGGAACAAGGAAAGTAGGAGGAAGGACTTTGCCAAATATGCAGACAAACAACCCCAGACCGAAGATTTATGCAGTGTCAGGAGCTAAGGCAGAGGCCAAGGACAAAGATAGAAAGTGTTCATGAGGACCCAGTCATTTGGAGTGGCCCAGTGTGGCACAGACACAGCATCTTCAGGCCCAGGGATAGTGGATGACGTGGCAGAGGCTGACTGCGTCATGCTAAATGAAAGGCTATGCGATGAAGGCGAGGGAGCTGAGGGAGCTGCTCAGCGTGGGCGGAAGGTCAAGGACTTGTTTTCTTTGATAATCAGCTTTCAGTACAGAGAAATTTCAACAAGGCTCTTCACCACTCTGCTTTTCTGGCAGTTGGAAGTTGGAAGAGGATTACAGCTCGTAAGAGTTCTGATTCTCATCTGCAAACATTTTCAGAAAACAGAGGAGGAAGAATACTTGCCAACTTATTTTATAAGGTAAATAGTTCCCTGATACTAAAAAGAGGTAACAACATGACAAGATAACTACAGACCACTTATTCGCCCTCCTTAACAAACGCAAAAATCCCTAAAAAGAAAAATGTTGGCAATCTTAATTGAATAACATGAAAGGATTATACGCTATGAACAAGTAGGATTCGTCCCGGAAATTCCACGTTGGTTTAATATCCAAAACCCATTAGGCAGTGAAGGCAGTTCTAATCTGCAGGACAGAGGGCACCCCCCTGCTGCACTCCTGTCACCTCTCCTCAGAGCTGCTGGAAAATATGCTTTAAGAAAAGGAAGAGGAAGTCAGGGGAGCAAGCTGAGGGAGCAGGAAAGAAAATAAAAAAGAATTCCCTTCATGACAACTCACGTAAGCTGGTCTAAAGAATAGGCAATCCCCGTGAAGCATCAAGGTAGATTATGAATGCAGTATCTTAATGATTTCTCAGTTCATTTGAATATTTTACTTCTTTCATCTTTCTGTAAATTTTTTTTCTGGAAATTGGTCCACTTTATTGAAATCTCCTGCTGTATTGGTATTAAATTTTTCTTGGATATATTTTTCTAGGAATTTATCTACCTTACCTAAATTTCCTCCTGTATTGATGTGAAGCTTTTCACACTGTCCTTGCATGATTTTTTGAAAATGTCTGTGAGCCATGCAGGGATGTATGCTTTTTCATCCTCGCTTGGTCCTTTGTGCCTTCTCATTAGCCCACGATCAGTTATCAAGGATCAATCCACTTGTTCACTCTTCCTAGAAAAAAATGTTGTGGCCGTGAAGATCTTCTGTACCAAATGTTTGCTGTCTAATTCATTAAATGTATGCTGTTTATGTTTCCCTATATTCCACCATGTCTCAGCTTCATTTGTTCTCACCTTTTATTCTTTTTAATTTTATTGAAGAGATGTGTTGTTCTACAAACATAAATGCATATGTAGTAACAATATGATATCCCTCTGATCCTAATCCAGGATCACCCCATTGCCCACACTCCAGGCCCTTCAATCATCTATATTTCTCCCCTATAACAGATATAAATCTCCACATATACATGTATGTATATACACAATTGTGCATTTTCCAGAAGTAAATGACTGCCTAAGTATTATTTGGACTCTCAGCTGAGTAAAGAATAAGCTACATTGTGGATCCCCCACAGATCCCTCCCTATCCTCCCTTACTCTCCCCCCACCATATCTATGGTTCCCCTGCATTTTGTGTTGCTTTGACTTTGATGATTGTAGTGCATAAGCTTGACTACCTTTACCCAAGCCAAGCCTAGGTTTTGCTCTAGCTCCCACAAATGAGGGAAAACATTTGATCCTTGAGTCTCTGGGTTTGGCTAATTTCCCTCATCATGATTTCTTCCATTACCATACATTTAAGTTCAAAGGTCATAATATCATTGTTCCTAATAACTGAGCACAACTCCATTGTGTATGCACATATGTATGTGTGTGTGTGTGTGTGTGTGTGCGTATGCATGTATATGTGTGCATATATACATATATATACCTCACAGGTTTTGGATCCAGTCATCCAGAGAAAGGCACCTGGATTTATTCCATAATTTAGCTGTTGTAAATTCAGCCACTGTGAACATTGATGAAGCTGTGTCACTGCAAAGTGCTGATTCTAGGTCTTCTGGGAAAATGCCCAGAAAAGGGATAGCTGGGTTGTACAGTGGATGCAGCCCTAATTTTTTAAGGAGTTTTCACACTGCTTTCCAAAGCAGCTGTACACAGCTGTCTGCAGTTCCACTAACAGCATACTAACGTTCCTATCTCCCCACAACCTCTCCACCAAGAATGTAATATAATATAAAACACTGTTTATATTCTTCACCTTTGCCAATCTGACTGGAATGAGGTGAAATCTTAAGGTAGTTTTGATTTGCATTTCTGATTACTAGTGATTTAGAACACTTTCTCGTGTATTCAGTGGCTTGATTGATTTCCTCTGTTGAGAAGTTTCTGTTTAGCTCTCTGGCCCATTTATTGATTGGATTGTTTGTGTTTTTGTTACTGAGTTTTCTTAGTTCTTTGTAAATTTTGGATATTAGTCTCCTGTCAGAGGGATCACAGACCATGATTCTCTCCCATTCTATAGGTTGTCTCTTAACTGTTTTAACTATTTCCTTGGCTGTACAGAAACTTTTTAGTTTAATGTAACATGCTCATTGAATTTGACTGTAATTATTTCAGTTTAGGAGTCTTGTTGAGGAAGTCATTGCCAAATCCCATATGCTGGAGTATTGGTCCTAATTTTTCTTCTAGCAATTGTATTGTAGCTGGTTTAATTCCTAATTCCTTGATCCATTTAAATTTGATTTTTGTGCAAGGTGAGAGATAAGAGTCTAATTTCAATTTTCTGCAAGTGGCTGTCCAGTTTGTCCAGCACCATTTGGAATAGGCTGTCTCTCCTCTGTGTTATATTTTGACTCCCCTTGTCAAAGATCAGATGTTTAAAGATTTGTGGTTTGTTTCAGAGTCTTCTATTCCATTGGTCTTCATTCCTATTTTGATAACATTACCATGCTGTTTTTGTTACTACAGCTCTATAGTATAGTTTTAGATCTGGTATCCCGAATCCACCTGTTTCATCTTTCTTGCTTAGTAATGCTTCAACTATTCTGGGTTTCTTGTTGTGCCAAATGAGTTTGAGAATTGCTTTTTCTATATCTGTAAAGAATGACATTGGTATCTTGATGGGGATT
>PVKS010044329.1:0-14383 GCA_004027875.1 Aplodontia rufa
GAGACTCAGTTGCTGCCAGGTCACATGACCAAGACCAGGAAAAGGTTTCTGCCTTCTTTGCTTCTGCTCAGGTCCTCTGCAGTAACTACTCCAGAAGGGTCAGAGAGAGGAGGAGCAAGGCTGGGTGCTGGGAACCCAGCTCCCAGGAATTATTATTAGCCTTCTTAATTCTATACATCCAACTTCCTTTTTTTTTTTTACTGATGTTTCCACGTTTAATTTGGTTTCCATTCCAATTAAGCTCTCTGTGTGCTGTGGCTTCTCTCCTGCCAGGTTTAATTGCCCTTATTTAAATTCTTTAATTAAAAGTATTGTGTTTCCAGATCCTGCAGTTGTAAGTATTACACAAATGCTTTAGATAAATGGACTGATAAACCAAGCACCAGGCCCCGCACAGAGGGAGGGGCAGGTGGGTCTCTGCATCCAATCCCTGGGTCAGAGTGGAGGGACTAGTCCAGAGGCTACAGGCTGGGCCCTGGCGGTCAGGACGAGAGTCTGCTAACAGGTGTCCCTCCAGCACTCTAGCAACACAGCACTCAGAGTCACCTGGTTGGCAGGCCTGCATTGGCTAGTCTTGTCATTCAAATTCAAAGCCAGAGTCTGTTGAGTGGCATGAGGCCACACCAGCCAGCCCCACCTCGGCTCTTGGATCTCATCTCCTTACCTATGCCCGCTCTGCTCCTGCACACCCACTTCCTGGGGCTCCCTGAGTACTCAGGCCCCTGCCGGTGTGGGAGTTTGCGCTAAGGCACAGAACTCCCCCAGCAAGCCCCAGGTCCCTCCGCTTCTCCATCGCATTCTCTGCTCAGGTGCCACCGTTGCTGGAGGATCTCCCTGACCCAATCTCACAATGGCTGCCTGCCCCTGCTCGCCAGCACCCCTGGAAGTCCTTCCTGGCCCTCCAGTTTTGTACACTTCCTTCCCGCTCCTAGCACACTGTGGAATGCATTGCCTGCTCTCCCTCCTAATCCAGTGCACAGCAGCGGCCTAGAACTGAACTTGGTGCACAGTAGACACTCATCGAATGTTCTCCAGGTGGATGGAAGGATATGAAGATCATATCCCATTGCAGAGCCATCTAAGGGACCAGACCAACAGCAGAGCCCCTAGAGCCCCTGGAAGCTCATTAAGAGCTTCCTCCACCCCAGCACTGGGCACCACCAGCTCCACATTGTAGCCCACTACTGCTGAGATAACCATGGGGCGTGGGGCTGGTCACTTGTCCTAGCAAAGTACAGGGGAAGGGGAAGACCTCCTGGACTCCCAGTCTGGCTCTACTGCTTACTCAACATGGGACCCTGGGCAAGTCTCCCACCTTTCCCAGTCTCAGTCTCCTGTCCCATAAATTGGGGATTCTAATCATCTCCACCTCTCAGGGCTATTGTGAGGAATGGGTGAGATCAGGCATGGACGCACCAAGCGGTGCTAGGCGAGTGGGAGCTAAACACCTGGGTTGTTACTGGTATCTGTGGTGCAGAGCTGACAGGGAGAAGCACAGAGAGTAGCAATGCCAGGCTGCTCCCTACAAGGTGCTGACTGGAGGAAGAGAAGGCTTCTTGGCAATTTTGGTGAATGGGATCTGCTGAGAGAGAGAGAGAGAGAGAGAGAGCTCATGCTTTGTTCAGTGAGAGAGGAGAAGGTCTGAGGAGGAAGGCAGTGCCCATGGCTGCTACCAGCTCTGGCACCAAAGGGGGCCTGGCTTCTCTCTCCATGTCCCCAGTGTGGTCCCAAGGGACACACCAGGGCCACCTGTCCTGCTTCAGAAGATGCTCCTCTCTCTCTCCCTCCAGGGAGAGAGCTCCCTAGGTCTACGAGCCCTCCATGACAGGCCCAGATAGTCTCACTGAGGTTTTGTCCTTTCCACCCACCACCAGTCCTCCTCTTGGCCTCCGACCATTTCTTCCACATCTTCCAAGAGGCCACATTGGCTGTTCCTGCTTCAGCATCACACTTACCTGCTTTCTGTCTCTAGGGTGCTGAGGGCATGGGTGGGGGACAGGATAGGGCCTGGGAAATGTCAGCTTTGGCCCTCTGAAAGACTTTGCTTCTCAGACGATGCTGTTCCCACCTCCCTCTTTCCTCTGGGTCTTGGCAAAGTGTCCCCAGTAAAGGCAGGCACATTGGCTGAGAATGCATTGCCTGAGCAGCTGGCAGGGAAGGAGGGGGTTGTGGCCTCCTGTTTTGGACTAGTTTCTCCAAACTCCTAGAGTCCGGGGGCTGTGACGCAGCATGTTGTTGGCAAGCCCCAGCCTGGACTCTGAGGATGACGTCCAGCAGAGTGGCCAAACACTGTGTCCAGACCCCTTCTGTGCGCCGTGCACCTTTGCCGGGGCCTCCACGGTGATGCTGCGAGCAGCCTCATACCCCTTCGCTGTCCTATAACAGACAGACAGATTTCCCATCAGAAATTGTCCTATGGCCTTACCAACAGTGACACCAGATGGACATGAGGCTTGGCCAGGACCACACGCTGACAGTGAGGAGAGATGCCACATCTTGGTTGTCCAGACTCTGCACCTCTCCTTTCTTTCTTTTGTTTAAAGAAAGAGAGGACAGTGAGAGAGAGACAGAGAGAGAGCAATTTTTATTTAGTTTTTCTTGTGACTTTCATTCCTTAGACACTTTGTTGGGTACATGGTTGCTGGGGTTTGAACTTGCGTACTTGCGCATGCCCAGCAAGCACCGTAACCACCAAGCCACTGCTCCAGCCCCTCCTTTCTGCCTCACAACTGAACTCCAGCAGGACAGGTGACTTGGAGAGCAGGGTTGGTTGGAGGCCCCTGCCTGAGTTCTGCTCCCAGCCTCCTCGAGTGGAATGGACGGCAGAGCTGGCAGGCTGCTGGAGGAGCCAGGAGGCTGGCTAAGCAGCAGCAGTGACGTGGCTCAGCCTGGTGTGTGCTGCACACCTGCTTGAGCTTTGGGGCCAGGAGGTTGACACAGAAGCTGTAGGAACCTGGGCTGGCCTTGCCTGGAGCAAGTGTTATGAGGAAGCTCTGACTCCAAAAGTCTAGCCTGTGAGGGACCCATATGGGGATCCAAAGTGGACCTCAGGTTCTGAGGATACAACTCAGGATGCCCTTGATGGCTGTCCCAGCTATGTTCATGAGCAAAGTTTGGCCACCAAAAGTGCCAATCCCTTAGCTCCATTAAAGAAACCTATTTATTGTTTGGTGCGAATGAGGAGGTGGCCTTTATTCTGTGATCAATTCTAAGCAAAACTAAATAACTGGAACTCATGTGAGAGGGGCCACCCAGGGATGGAAAAATTACACAAAGTTGTCCCACAGGCACTGGGAAAGTCGAAGGTGGAGAGCACAGGACTGAGGGGAGGTGGACGGGAGTGACAAAGCAGCTGTCCTGATGTGGAAGGGTCTGTGACCCCTGGTGGATGCCCTGAGACAGGGTTCCAGTTCAGCAGGAGGGAACGGACAAAGGGTGGAGCAGCTGGAGAGGAGGGCCCTTGCTCAGGAGGTTGAGTTCTTCCACCCTGGAGGCCAAGCCGAGCTTAATGACCCCTGGCTGGAGCATAGAGGCCATTCAGCTTGCAGATAAGAGAGGACTGGCCTTGAAGGACTTCTCCAACATGGGGATTCCAGGGGCCTTCCTGACGGCCACTCCTTCATCTGCCCTCTACAAGCCTGCACCCGTAGTCCTAGAAGAGCACACTCTTCAGCCTCCCCTTTGATTTGCCAGCTCTCTGCTGTTGAGACACTGAGTCACCGGGAGAGCCTCATGTGGGGGTGCATGGGGAAGGAACCTGCTTTATTCAACTTGGATGCTTCTGAAGAGGTTTGTGTGATCTGGGCCACATCCCACATATCAAACATTGGGAATCCCATATTATCCCCCAGCACCTGCACCTATACCTCTCTGCCTCCAGCTTCTCATTCCCTGCCACCTTCACCCACTTCTCAGAGTCCCTTCTGAGGGACCTGGAGTCTTTGAATAGATTTTGTTAAATGAAGAACAATACATATATATACAGAAATATGTGCAAAATACATATTCAGCTTAATTTAAAACAAAGCAAATGCCTAGATAATCACCATCCAGGTGAAGAAATAACCAATTACCAGCACCCCAGAATCACCTGCCCTTGCCACCTGCCAATCAACTTCCCAAAGAGAACCACCATCCTGACTTTAACCCCATGTTTTACTTTGCTTGTTGGGAAGTTTACGTAAGTAGAATTATGAATGTATTCTTTTGTTTGGCTTCTTTTGCTCAACACTATGTTTGTGAGAATGTTGCTTACTGAGTATAGCTCTAGTTTGTTTTGTGGCTGTATAGTATTCCATTATGGGAATATATCATGAGTTATTTATTCCTTCTACTTTTTTGATTTTTTGGTAAAGGAAATTGAACCCAGGGACACTTTACCACTGAACTACATTGCCAGCCCTTTCAATTTTTTTATTTTTAGACAGGGTGTCACTAATGCTGAGGGTCTTGCTAAGTTGCTGAGGCTGGCCTCAAACTTGTGATCCACCTCACCTCATCTTCATGAATCATTGAGGTTATAGGCATGCACGCCACACCCAGCTCCTGCACTCTTGATGGTTGCTTCTGTTGTTTACAGCTTGGAGCTTTTACACATGGTGTTTCAGAAAGCATTTGAATGCATGTCCTTGGTGCACACACTCCTGTTAGATACCAATCTAGGCATGGGACTGTTGGGTCACATGTTCAAATGTAGTAGATACTACCAGTTCACTTTAGGTTCTCTTGAGGTGTCAGTGGTTGCCATGGGGATGGTTGTGGCTGTAGGAATGACTTCCTTACAGAAGATGTTTGCCACTTCCCTCTCCTATGGGGCACTGCCCACGGTGAGCCTGAGAAGACACATAACGAAAGTGGCAGGTCAGTAGGGTGGACCGGAGGAGGTGGGGGCTTCCTGGAGGAAATGGAGCAGGGAACACTTATGGCTTAGCCTGCTGTGGAGGCCTGGAGAAGGAACCCAGGCTGAGCCACCACTTATTCAATGTCCAGGAACCCTGAGAGAGTGTGTATGGGTCCTAGCCCCAGGGTAGGAGCTGCAGGAGCACAGCAGAGTGCCACAGACCAACAAGGTGGACAGAAATTGGGACAGGAAGGTCTCTGTCTTCACAAAGGGCTAGGGCACTGGGAGGAAACTGAGGCACCTGTTCAACCTTTGGGAGAAGACCAACACATCAGAGATAGGGGGCCTGAGGTCTCATGGGACTATTGACCCCCACTGGCCACTGCTCCCTGAATCTCTCTGAGTTGCCTCTGTGTCCTCTGACCCCATTGTCCCCCTCGCTCCTAGGGAGGCGCCATCCAGAACCGCAAGTCCAAGCGCTGCCTGGAGCTGCAGGAGAACAGCGACATGGAGTTCGGCTTCCAGCTGGTGTTGCAGAAGTGCTCGGGCCAGCACTGGAGCATCACCAACGTCCTGAGGAACCTGGCGTCCTGACCCGCCCGAGCCGCCTCTGCCCAACCTTTGCTACTGTGTAGCACGAGCTGCAATGTCACCTGCTGTCCGCGTGAGGGTGTTTGGGGTCTGGGGGAACCAGTCAGCATGGCCCCCAAAGAGCTTTTTATTTACTATTCAATTTTCACGGAGTTTATAGAAAGATGCTGAATAATGGGTGAGGGTATAATAGCATAAACTATTTTGCAAATGTAAATAGGGGACAAATGGAAAATATTTATAACTGATAATAAAGTACAATTGATTAAGAAAAGGGATTGTGCAGTTACTCAGTGCCCTGTGGAGATTCATGCCTGGCTCCTCTGAACTTGGGAGCTCTTGTTGTCTAAGGTGCGTCCTCCTTTGCCCTTGCTGCCTCGTCTCTGAGAAAGGAGGCTTTCAACCCCTGCTCACAGAGGGAGCTTGTTGCGCACACTGCCAGATTGCTCTGTGAGGTCACCAGCAGGCAGTAGCAGAGCACAGGACCTCAGGCCTCCCCAGAAGGAAGGTCCTTCCCTGCCTCTCCCAGGTACAGTATATCCTCCCTGGGAGTCAGCCTCAGTTCTCCATTTCCAGAGAAATCGCCATTGCTCATTGACCACTGGACCATCATCTGCTGGGCCTCGGGCTACACTACCCTCTTCTGAAGTCACCAAGTCACTTCCTTCACCTCTCCAAGATCTCCCCTGCCCAGCCCCTCAGCAATGACACTTGCCTGTGTCTAGGTGCAAAGACCAGTTTGATTCCTTCCATAGATCATGGCGTATTAGTGGCTGCCATAGCCGAGTACCACACACTGGGTGGCTTAAAAAACAGAAAATTGTCATTTCACTGTTCTGGAGGCTAAGTCCAAAATCAAGGTGTTGCCAGGGTCAGCTTCTTCTGAGGGCTTCTTCCATGCCTCTCTCCCGGGTTCTGGCAGCCTGAGCAGTCCTTGCCCTAGACCACCATAACCATCACCATCTTCTCTGTGTCTTCACAGTGTCCACATTAAATACGTCTGCCTCTCATGTCCAGCTTTCCCAGCTTTGGAAATCCTCTACTGTGGGCAGCAGTTCACTCTTGGTTAACTCCGCAGAGATCCTATTTTCAAATAAGAACAGTTCTGACTTTTACACACCTTTGTGGGGAGACACAGTGGCACCCATAACACATGGCTCAGTCACCTCTGGCTGCAGTCGGCCCTCTGGGCCCAGCTTGGGAGACCAGAGGCCTCAGAGTGGAGCAGCCTTGCTAGAGCCTGTTGCCTAACCCTTGGGCACTCCAAAAGCTTCCAGCTCCTTCCGGTTTTTACCTTAACACCTCGCCCCCCCACCCCATAGCTCACAGTAGAGCAAAACCAATGCCAGGTGCCAAGGTTGAGGAAGGAGAGGAAGCCTCTCTGGACAGGTGTTAGTCGCATTCACCTCCCCACATTACCTGAGCTTCCTTCCTAGGGGCCTGCAGCCCAGGCTGTCACCCGTTTTACAGTGGTGATTTATAGTAAAAACTGGTGAACAGAGTTGGGGACTTAGCTCTGTGGCAGAGCACTTGCCTAGCACTCGCAAGACCTCAAGTTTGGTCCTCAGCCCTGGAAAAAAAAGAAAAAAAAAAACAAAACTGGTGAACACAGAGGAGTGTCCTGCACCTGTGGGACCCCAGGGACTGAGAGCCGACCTTATACCCAGAGATTCCCCACCCAGCACTGGATTCACCTAGAGGGGCCCCTGGGGGCTTTGCAGACTGTCAGAGGCTCCTATTACATTTATGTTTAAATCCCCTAAAGAACACCTTGGGCTTCACAGCAGATCAATGAGGCACCCAGACATTTGCCTGCCTGGTCACACGTGACAGCCACCAACTGGGAGGTTAGTATGGGGATCAGGAGTCCACAAGAGGAGAGGCTCCTGTGGGGTCACAGGCACTGTCTTTGCAGTGCACCTGAAGCCAGGGCTCCCATATCCTCTTTCCCACACTGGCTTCTCTACTGTGCAACATTAATTAATCGCTTGATTAATTGAATGTATTCCCACACTCATTGCATTTGGCCTCCCCTTGCTGCAACCCATCCCTTACTTCCAGATTCATCCTGGCCTCCAGCCTCACTCCGCTCGCGCCTCTCTTCACCTCTAGACCACTAGTTTCTGCTCTTCACAATCACCCGTGCTTAATGCACACACCAGTGTTCCCATAGTCTGGTCCCCAAACCAGCAGCATCAATACCACTTGGGAACTTGCTATGCATGCAGTTCTCAGGTCCCAGGCCAAACCTCCAGAAAGAGAAAAGACCTACAGTCTCACAAGCCCTCCAGGTGAGTATGAGTCCCTGCTAACAGTGGAGAGCTGGTGGCCCAGCACCAGCCGGGGCCACACCTGTCATTCCCTCTGAGCTCGCCCAGCCTCGCCTTCAAAAACATCCATTCATGTGGCTCTGCCTGTTCACAACGGCCTCCGCTGTATGCGTGCTATCCGCACGGCCCCTGCGCACGCACACACACACACACACACACACATACCTGTACCCCATCCCTAGTGTACGGAAGGACGAAGAGTGAGGGCTCTGGAGCCAGTCAGTCTGGCCGGGTTCAAGTCCAGCCCTGCCCTGGGTGATCGCGGATAGCTCCTTCACTTCTTTGTGCATCAGTTCCCTCCTCTTAAAAATAGGGACATTAATAGGACATGTTTTATGGAGTGAGTGTGCAATTTGAATGATTAGATTTATATAAAACGCATAGAACCGTCATGCGTACATAAGTCGTCTCCAGAAGTCTTAGCTACTGTTATTTCATCTGTTGACATCCTGCCACACAGCTGCTGTCACCAACATCCACACCTCTACACCAACGCTTCGCCATGCCTGCCAACATCTGCATCCCACCCCACCTGTGTGACACTGACACCCACGCGTTCCTGTACCACCTGCCTGGAGGCACCTGCTCTCACACTCCCTGCTGCCTGCTCCCATCCCCTACACACTCCACACATCCTTGCCCTCTTCTCAAACGCACCCCAACACCAACCCACTGCCAACACCACCTACACACTGAGAAGCAAACCCAAGAATAGCACCCATCCCCATAAGCTAATCTAGGGGCAGTTAGCACAGGACAGGGGAGTCACTCCTAGAACCAACTCCCCTTCCCCTGAGCCTAGATGCCCTAGATGGAGAAGAGACCCTGAGATAGTTCTAAAGGGTCCTGGTTGCCTGGACAGGGGACCCATACGGCCAGCCAGGACCCCTGTACCTCCAACACCTGAAACAGAGGTGCCTGGCGAGTGTGTGCAGAGGCAGGAAGTCAGAGCATAAAAAAGACCCCCAGCTTGTCCAGCCTTATCCCACTCCAGCCCCAGCTGGCTGCTGCAGTAAGCTAATTAGCAGCTGTTCCAGGGCTTTCTCAACACCCTGGAGTGAAATCGTTATTTTTCTTAATGATTTTGCACATTAAACAACTTTGTTTCCTGCTTCCATTGCCTTCCCTGTTACTGGAAAGAGTCGCTCTAGCCCATCACACCCCCTGGATTGCCAGCCCTCTGCCTGGTTCCAAAACTCAGCCCCTGCCTCGCCCAGCTCCTGTGCATGGTACCTTCTGTTATGACTGAAGAGGGAGAAGGCAGCTCCTTGCACCCACTGGAAGACAGACACAGTGGCAGAAGGTGCTGGTGGTCAGGCCATGTCCTGGTCAGCCTGAAGGTCACCTGTCAATAGCATGCCTGCAGCTCCTCCAGCTGCCTGCATCGCTCCCCAAGGCCCTTTCTCAAACGTACCCCAGGTTAAGCCTGTGCACAGAGACCAGAAGTGCCAGGGAGCTGAGACCCAGGAACAACTCCAGCCAATAAGGGATGGCTCCCCTCATCTTGCAAGGAAACAAATATGAGACTTGACACCCCCAATCTCTCAAAGAAGTCCCAGAAGGACTGAGCCCCATATCCTGTTGCCTTTCTTCCTTTCGTGTCTTGTTTCTCCTGCTCCCTCTCTGTGCCTGCCCCATCGCCTCTCTGGGTCCACGTCTGATAGAAGCAGCTCACCCACACCCACTCCTCTTATGCCAGGGCCCTCACTCATGGTCCATCTGCACCCACACGCAAGTGACATCCAAATCTGCATCGAAGAAGAGCATTCCTCCAAACTCCAGGCCTGATCTGCTGCTGACAGCCCTGGCCAGGTGTGTGGCCACCCCAACACAATGCTGATCAAAGGTGCGAGACTCCCCATCCCATACACACCCTTCCCAGGGACCAGTGCCCCGGACCCCTCACATCCTACCTCCTCCAGCTGTTGCTCAGCATGTCATAGCAGTGACACCTCCTAAATAGCTCAGGGACCTTCCCTGAACCTCTTATTCACACAGACTCTGTCTCCCAGCATATCTGCCCTCCATACTACAATTGTCACGGAGCTCTTTCTGAAACAAATATGAGCAGATTCATCTCTTGCTAAAGTTTCTCCTGTTTCCATCAGAGATTTTACATGAGCAGCCTCCAAGCTCCCTCCCTGGGTAAATCCAGAGGCCAAGTGTCAGTGGTCAGGCCAGGGACCTCACCGTGCAGGTGTAGGTAGCACTATTGTTATTGGCCTCACTTTACAGTTGGCACAGAAAAGCCAAACCATGCTGTAAGGAGCTGTAACTAGCACATTATTTGAACCACAGAAGCTGACGTCTCAGCCTCTACCATAGCATTCTGCTTTCCTCAGGGGGGCTGGGGACACCACAGTGATCTTATACTCTAAGCTTCCATTAATACCAAAGAGCTCCACCCTGATCTTCTACCTGATCCTAAGTAGCAACTACAATTCACACCTATAAAACATCAACCCTGACCCAGTAACATCCTTGTGCTTTACCAACTCATAGTAGCCCACAAAGTATAGACTTATACTAGCATAATCTTACAGATGAAGAAACTGAGGCTAATCGGGAGTTTAAATAGCTTGCTCAACATCATATAGCTAGCAAGGGATAGTAGTCAGGATTTGAACTCAGGCTCCCCTGCTGAAAATCTTCAGCCTTAACCACTATGCCATATGACCACCCAGCCACCTGGCTACCTATGCACTTGCTGCACAATCCATGGGACAACATCTCTGGAAGCAGCCTTCTCGGGCTCCACAGGCTACCAGGCTGTAAACACCACCCGGTTTCAATTCCCTAGTAAGCCTGACCTTCCAAACGTGACCACGGCGAGAATATGATTAATGAGCCAATTACTTCCTGGGAAGACATCGTGCAAAATAAATAGCCCATTTCCCTTCAATTTACTGTTTTAATAAATAAATAGTGCTCTATGCCCCTGCTTTTGTTTATTGCTGTTCATACCTGAAAGTTTGTGATGAATCTTCATGTTGTTCATTTCCAAAATTAATCAAATATGCCTGATGACTCTGAAATATAGGACTGCATTTGTCCTTCAATGTTAACATCATGACAGCCAGGCAGGGCCAAGCAGAAAGGAGGGCCTGGGGGAAGGGTGAGCAGAGTGCAGGATGCCCGGAGCTCTGGATTCACGTGCCCCACTGAGAACCGCAGTCAGGGACGCTCGGAAAGTGGCTTTGTGATTTATGGATCTGGAAGAACCACCTGAAACAAGACGGGCACAAACTTCTCTTTCCACAGCCTAACGTTTTAAACTAGTGGCCAAACTGGGATCACTGTACAACCAGTCCACCCAAACCCAGCACAAAGTGACCTGAAGTACAGCAAGCTCACTGAGCAAACGCTTACGCTGTGCATTGATACTCCACACGATTTGACATGCATCTCAAAGTCCCACAATAGCTCATGAGATAAGTTTTACACATTAAGCATCTTATCATTTTGTAGATGAGAAAGGGAGAGGTGCAGACAGGATAAATAATTTACCCAAGCTCTTAGAGTTTGCCAGTAAAATAGTTCAGATTCACATCTGGGCCGAGAGACTCTGAGACCAGTGGTTTTTCTCTGTATAGATTAGAGATATACAGCTGACCTTCTTATTCCCCAGTTCTGCCTTCATGGGTTCAACCAACCTCTGATTGAAAGTTGTTTTTTTTTTAAATAAATTCATCTGAAATGAGTACACACAGACTTTTTTCTTGTAATTGTTTCCTAAATAATGCAGTATGATATAATATTAGATCTGGACCACAGAGGCTGTGGTTTAAATAATCTAGAGCTGATGGAGTGCATGGGAGGATGTGCACAGGTTATATAAAGCGTCATTCTATATAAGGGCCTTGCAGTTTGGTATCCGAGGGGGTCATGTCACCAATCTCCTATGGATACTAAGGGATGACTATACCCTAAATGTGTGTGTGTATGTGTGTGTTCACGTTTAGTAGCTTGGCCTGGGATAGTCAGAGAATGCCACAGAGAAGAGGTGGTGTTTATAACTTGGGCTTTTTTAGTGAATAGGAGTTTTCTGATTGGAAAAGGCAGGAGAATGATCTGTCAGCTAGAGAGAAGAGGTGGGTCTGACTTATGGTAATAGTGTGGGAAAGGAGAGGTGGAAAAAGAAATTATGAAGCCTGGTGGATGACTGAAAGTGAGGGGTGAGAGGGAGACAAGAGAATAATATTTAGAACATTGTCACTGTCCTTCCCCTGTATCTCCTGGCAGTGAGAGCATCTTTCTTCCATCTGCCAAATCTTCCCTCCACTCCTCTAGGGTCTCCAGGACGCTGGCCTGTCTGCCCGCACAGTCTGGAGGAAGCAGGCCGCCTCTTCCACGGCTCCATGCCTCCACTGCCTGAGGCTGCCAGGGGAGCCAGACCTGTCTGGTGTTAGAGACAGCAAGAATGGACTTCCTTGCAGCACCATTTACCAGTGCCTGTAAAACTTCCTCCACGTCCAGGGGAAAACACACAAATGCAAAGTTAAGCCTTCCTAGGGAGCCCTGATGGGCAGGGCTTACTCAGAGCCTTGGCCTCGAGTCCTCAGGCCTGTCCCTCTGAGAGGGTTTCCTCTTTTATCTGAAAAGATAGACTCTGAGTGTCTAGGGTTTGAAGAAGACCACCCCACGCACCCACTGTGCCTCTTCCCCTGTCTCCCTGACTGGCCAGAACCCTCCCCACCAGCCCTGCTCAGCACAGGACTCTGCCTGGCTCATCTCCAACCAGACCAACTGGGGTGTTTGTAAAGTATGGATTTGGGGGCCTTCTGCTGCAGAGCTAGCCAATCAGGATCCCCCAGCTAAAGCTGACCAGTCCTCTGGGATTCAAAGTCCGCATCCTCCAAATGTGTCCCTGAGGCTGCAGGGCCAGGTCCTCTCCATACGCACTGCAATCGGCCGTCTACTCCTCTGTCTTTATTTTATTTATGTGCCAGGTCACTCCAGTGACAGGAAGAGAGCAGGCCAACCACAGGAAGGAGAGAGGGGCATGGGCATGCTTGGCTGCTTCCTTCCTTGTGGATGAAGATTCAGACCAATCCACCTGCCGTGGACTCAGCCTGAGTTTCAGGATGACCCTGAGCTATGGCCCTGACTCCCAGACGTGGAACCAAACAATTGTATGGTGGATCACCTACCGTGGATTCCTGGACAATAGTGCATTGCCGTGGGGGCTACAGCCCTGCTAGGCCTGGGCCTAGACCCCCTGTTGGCCTTGCAGGACCCTCTCCCTTGGGAATGGGTCTGACTACAGAATAATCCTTCCCTGGGCATCTCCTCCCACATTGAGCCATCTTTGAAACCTTGGGTCTCCCACCTTCCATAAATAAGAGCAGGCATGAAGACTGTGAATGCCCGGTGCAGGCTTGCTTGTATACATATATGTACCTGCATAAATAAGTTTGCTAATTAGGCCCCTAAATGGTGTTTGGGAATGCTGAGGAATGAGTTTAGAATCTATGTGAATATACCCAGGGGTGGTGGCGCATGCCTGTAATCCCAGCAGTTTGGGAAGGTGAGGCAGTTCACAAGTTCAAAGCCAGCCTCAGCATGTTAGCAAGGCCTTAGGCAACTTAGTAAGACCCTGTCTCAAAATGAAAAATAAAAAGGGCTGGGGATGTGGCTCAATGGTTAAGTGTCCCTGGATTAAATCCCTGGGGATTTAATATATGCATATATTCAACGTATGAATAGATATGAATGTATGTATTTGTATGCATCTTTGTATAGTTATGTTGTGTGTATACAAGAGCTAGTTTGTTGGACATTGGTGTGACTGGGACTGTTTTCATTCTCTTCTGTGTTTATTCTAGCCCCCTCCACAGATCTCCTGAAATCACTCATTTACCTGTCCTATCCCTCCTTCTAGGCTCTGGAATCCCTGAAGGGAGACATGACTTGATTTGTCCTGGTGTCCCCTGCTCCTTCACAGTGGCTGCCATGCAGCAGTTCTGTTCACTCATGCATGCATGCAACATGCGTGTACCAACCCACTATGTGCTGGGCACATGGTAAGCAGTGAAAAGAAACCCAGGCTCCACCCTCACGGAGCTCACAGTCTCGTGGAAAAGACAAATGATAATCAAATAGTCTAAGAAATCATGTGAAATTGCACACACAGAAGGAGAGACATACAGAAGTCTGACAGAGCATTAAAGAGAGTTCAGACTCGCTAGGGAAATGAAGGGCAGATTCCAAGGAGGTGACTTTGGGAGCGCTTTGAGAACTATTCACAGAGGAATGTCTGGCCACCCATTCTGCAGTGGCAGGGGAGAAGGCTGTAGGGAAACCCAGTGAAGGGATCTGGAAGAGGAAGGGGGCCAGGTGAAAACTTCACCACCTGGAGCCCTTATGACTTTGCTAAAGTTGGGGTCTTTATCCTCAGAGGGAAGGAAGCCACTGAAAAGTTTCAGGCGAACAGATAACATCATTAGTATAACCATGATTATTATAGGTACTATCATTCCCATTTTACAGCCTGGAAGACAGAGGCACAGAAAGGTCTAATCACTCTCCAAGACTTCACATGGAGTTGCGTTTGGCTGCCAAGTGGAGTTGATTGAAGGAAAGTGGACAAAATACCCAGGAGAAACAACTCAGAGAAAGAAAG
>PVKS010044330.1:0-14382 GCA_004027875.1 Aplodontia rufa
ATCAATTTTTATTGCGTTTTTCACATGACCTTCGTTGCTCAGACACTTAGTTGTGTACATGGGTGCTGGGGATTGAACCCGTATACTTGCGCATGCTGGGCAAGTGCCGTAACTGCTGAGCCACTGCTCCAGCCCATTCTCATTGATTTTAATCCAGTTTGGGTTTGAATCTAAATTTGAATCCACACCCTGCACTGCTTTCTTCTACTGCCCAACTCAGCATGTGCTTCTTTTTAAAATTGTAGCAGTATTTTATGAAGATGAATTCAACGATCAGTGCTTACTTGCTGTATAAGAACCACTGGTATTTTTAGAGATTCTAAGGTGGGTGCAGGAATCTGTGTAGAGCAGATCCCCAGGGTGATCCATGGCGGCATATAGTCTGCAGGCACACCTTGATCTTAGCATCTGAGGGTTGTGGTTAGATTATTTTGATGTTGGTAGTATACCTGTTTAAAATTATATGCCTGATTTTTTTTTTTTAATTATCTTTAGGAACAGCGCTTGAAGTTCTTAAAACAGCAAGATCAGCGTCAACAGCAACAGGCTGCTGAGCAAGAGAAGCTTAAAAGGCTGAAAGAAATAGCTGAGAATCAGGAAGCCAAGCTAAAAAAAGTGAGGGCACTCAAAGGCCATGTGGAACAGAAGAGGCTAAGCAATGGGAAACTTGGTGAGTTGCTTACAGAAGATTTGCTGTAGTACCAAGGGTACATGTTAAGCTGTTTTGGCATAAGAAATCGAATTGGTGTAGTAAGTTTATATGAATTTGTAGTAAGTGAGTCTTTATAGATAACTTTAAAAGGCATATTTTGAAAATAATTCCTGCAGTTTTGATGTTGCAAGTACCTCTCAATTGAATCCAGCATTGGATGTTATTGGTAAGGTTTTTTAATTACCTCTGGAAAATGTAATTTTTTTCCCCTGTATTTCTTGACTAAGAATTTGATGAGTAAAAAAAGAATTTATTGAAGGTCAGGAATTTTATTCATGTAATACCTCCATCAATTACTGCACCATTTTAATTAAAATTTTAGTGGCCCAGTAGCTTCATCTACTATTACAAAGTTGAGAATAAAAATTCTAAAGAAAGGGCTGGAGTGGTGGCTCAGCGGTTGTGGCGCTTGCTTGGCATGCGAGAGGACGCGAGTTCAAACCCCAGCACCACATACATAACAGTGTCGGAGCAACAAAAGCCACATGAAAAACTAAATAAAATTGATTCTCTCTTTCTGTCTCTCTTTCTCACTGTCCCTCTCTTAAAAAAAAAAATCTAAAGAACATTACTTTTTTCTAAAATTTTAAGTTTAATGGTTAATAATATTTATTATACATATTCTGCAAACTTTACAAATATCTGCATTGAGGCAGAAGCACATACATTTTAGAGATGCTGTGTTGATTTCAGTTCCTTTTTAAAAGAGATAGGTTGGTTCTAGGGCATTCTGAAAAATTTCTGTACTTAGTATTAGAGAGCTTCTTGTAATAACGGATTGCCTGGGAAGTCTTCCATTCTTATTTTTCTTTTCAACTCTGCTTACTATTCTCACTCTCTTCCTAGTGGAGGAAATTGAACAGATGAATAGTTTATTCCAGCAAAAACAGAGGGAGCTCGTTCTAGCAGTGTCAAAAGTAGAGGAACTTACAAGGCAGTTAGAGATGCTCAAGAATGGCAGGATCGACGGCCACCATGACAACCAGTCAGCTGTGGCTGAGCTGGATCGCCTCTACAAGGAACTGCAGGTACACCATGGCTGCTTACTAAATGCAGTATAACCTCCTTTCCAGAAACATCGGTATCTGTAGAAGTGGCAGGAACTGCTAGGCTATACTTCAGCTGCTTTTCCTTAAGGCCCTGGGGAGAGGGGGGACCTAAACCCCAAATAATCCAAAATAAACTGTGGTACTTCAGACAGGAAACTTGAGGCATAACCACAGCTAGTGCTCTTGCATAGATGTCACTTAATTTTAAACCAGGAGATGAGGAGTGTGGAGGGACCTTACATTTTTAGAAATTATATAATAGTTAACCATGTGATTAACTGTTTTTCTTCCTGTTTCTTGTCTGTTTGTATTTTTCCTTCCTATTTTATTCAGTTAAGAAACAAATTGAATCAAGAGCAGAATGCCAAACTGCAACAACAGAGGGAGTGTTTGAATAAGCGCAATTCAGAAGTGGCAGTCATGGATAAGCGTGTTAATGAGCTGAGGGACCGGCTGTGGAAGAAGAAGGCAGCTCTGCAGCAAAAAGAAAATCTACCAGTGAGTGGTTGGTTGAACATGGCCTGGGGGAGGAGGGGAAAGATGACCAGCCCAGAAAGGTCAGCTTTTTATAAGCAACTTCTTCAGAATCGTTATGCCATGGTGCAGTATGTCCTCAGAAAAGAGACAGTATTCTTGGATCCTTAAAAGATAATCCATTGTGTTTTTACTTTTTAATGTTATTACCAACGTATCTGCTTTTCTTGCTAATAATTGTGATAAAGTTTAGGTGAGAGTTCATTTTGGAGTATTTTTGTTTTATGACATTTCTTGTAGACCCTATGGGCAGATTTTTGGAGTGTTCATTTAAAAAACTACAAAAATTCCACAGCTTTTTCTGAGTTTGATCATCTAATATGTTACTAATACTGAATGATCTCTGCTTTTTTCCTTAAGGTTTCATCTGATGGAAATCTTCCCCAGCAAGCAGTGTCAGCCCCGAGCCGTGTAGCTGCAGTAGGTCCGTATATCCAATCCTCTACTATGCCACGAATGCCTGCAAGGCCTGAACTGTTGGTGAAGCCAGCCCTCCCTGATGGTTCCTTAGCCATGCAGGCTTCAGAGGGGACAATGAAGATACAAACACTGCCAAATATGAGATCTGGGACCACATCACAAACTAAAGGTAAGTGTGGGTAATTTCCAAGTTCTTACACAACTTAGTTCTTCCCCAACCCCACTCTTGTTTTTCCCAAGTTAAGTTGAAAAAATAATTGTCTTCCTATCTTCGTTCATGTTTGAAAGTCCTTTGTGTTCTTTTTCTAGTGCAGTAAATTTTATTTTTTAACCATAAACAATACAATTCTTTATAGGAAATGAAATAAAATAATATATAAAAATTGTTTTGGTAAGTTGCTTTTTGTTGCTAAGGAAGTTTTGATCAGATGTTAATAATTCAAGAACTTTACATGGAAAAACTGTATAAAAATGCTACTGTTATCATTACAGAATGTGAGATAATGAATCAATTCTGTCGGAGAATGTTGTTAGATGTTCACATGTGCTTATGCATGAGAATTTGCTGATAGTTTTTTTATAAGGTAAACATACGGTGAGTTTAAAAATAATAAGACTTCTCACAATAGTAATATGTGCATCCTGTGTAGTCCTCAAACTTACGGGGAGGTGCAAGCCAGAGTTTTGTAATGAAAGGAAAAAATGAACAGAGTTGTAGGAAGCAAGTTTAAAAACATCCGTCAACTTTCTCATTTAGACCCCTGGAAGGAAAAAGTAATAACCAGCGTTGTCTCTTTTTCTCTAACCATTATTACATGCAAACAGTATCTAAAAGTACTGGTTGTTTTGCCATAATTACTGCTATGAAGCAATAGTGACCTGTAGTCTGGATTTTATTATAGGAAGAGTTGTATTTATTTTGTTTTGTTTCTATAAGAAGCAATAAATGTCATGGCATTTGAAGTTTAAATAACAGTGTAGAAGAAACTTTAATACACTAATTTGTGAAAAATCATGGTTGAAGTCATGGGTTAAAAGTTCACATTTTTGTCTTCATCACTTAAGGTACTGTCTGTAAGGTGCATCTTGGATACTAGCTTGTGGACTGGACTTTGTCTTCTGGGTGATGGTGTATTTTCTTAATCAGTGAAGGATAATGATTCCTTGCTGGTCCAAGCAGACTTTTTGTTTGCTATAACTAATTTTAAGTTGCTTAAGTAAGGTGGGGAGATCTTAAATTAGAAATATAAAGTCTAGTGCAATAGTTTCTAAAGAAATTTACTGGAATGTTGTGAGTCTGGAATTTAAAGCTCTTTTTAGAGATTAAAACTCTCAGCAGTAAAATGAACCATTAAAAGTGTCTTTAGAGCGTTGAATTATTTGTGGTTGCTTTTGTGCATTCTAGGCTCTAAAATCCATTCAGCTGGCCCTGATTGGAGCCCTTCAAACGCAGATCTTTTCCTAAGCCAAGGTTCTTCTGTACCTCAGAGTGCTGGGAATGCCCTAGACCAAGGTAAACATACTAGGAATTTAAAAGTAAAAATAGCAAGGCTTCTTGCATTAGTAATCTTTTAATTCTATGTAGTCCTCAGATACATGGGGAAGGTGCAAGCCAGAGTTTTCTAATGGAAGGAAAAAAAAAGGAACAGACTTGTAGGAGTTTTATTTCTATTGCTCCTGAATGTTATGTTTTGGTCATGTAAAAGGTACTGTGTTTTCTTTTCTAGATGGTTCATTTTCTAGTGCTAAGAGTAGGGATACTTTTAACAATAATTAGTTTATTTCCAGAATACCATCATTCAGCTAAGGAACTGAGATACTCTAATTGTAGTGTTTGGGTTTTTCTTCTATCAAGATACTTAGCTTATGGGGCTGGAGCGGTGGCTCAGCGGTTTCGGCGCTTGCCTGGCAAGCACGAGGACCCGGGTTCAAACCCCAGCACCACATACACAACTAAGTGTTGGAGCAACTAAGACCATGTGAAAAACTAAATAAAGTTGTTTCTCCCTTTCCCTATCTCTCTCACTGTCCCTCTTTCTTTAAAAAAAAAAAAAAAAAAAAAAAAAGATACTTAGCTTAAAAATAGAAAAGCACTTAGTGGGTACAGAATTTCAAATAAATCCAGGAGACAGAAACTTAGGCGTAAATAAGCAGATTTATTCCAAACAGCTTGAATAACATTGTGGTTATTTTCTGTCTTCAGTTGATGACGGGGAAGTTCCCCTGAGAGAGAAAGAGAAAAAAGTGCGTCCCTTCTCGATGTTTGACACCGTGGATCAGTGTGCTGCCCCGCCCTCCTTCGGCACACTGAGGAAAAACCAGAGCAGTGAAGATATCTTGCGGGATGCTCAGGTACTTAGGAATGTCCTGGTTTTTAAAATTTAATGGTAATTCTGTAGTATGTTTTTTAGAAGGGATAAAGTATTAAGTGAGGGAGAAGAGATAAAATCTGTTAAAATAGAGCATGCTATTATTTTTGTTTCCATTGCTTGAATGTATTTGTGATCTCTCACTGTATTGTAGAGTGGCTGACATACTTGCTTCTGGATCATATTTTGTGTGATTCTGTAGAATCTAATTATAAGTGTGTTCAAGAACATCGTATTTGTGCTGTTCAAGTATCTTTGAAATTTGGAGCTGAGGTTATGTCAAATGATTTTATGGTGAATCTTCTGTAACCCTGTTAGGTCTTAACTTTGGATAAGCAGGTTATTGGTGAATGCTGCAAGTTATGTGTTGCTTAACTATAGTGATATAGAATGCATGAAGTTCTGATGAACAAGAATGGCTTTTATTTATTGGTGTCATCAAAGAATATGAAAGATGGTAGTTAAGAGTTTTAGGGTGGGCACTTAGAGTTGCCCAAATAAGAAGTGGAAATAAGGAGGAAGTCATGGGGGGAAATTGTATTGCATTAATGAAGTCCCATATTAAATAGGATTAAATACAGAGATTTAAAACATTTTAATGTTTTAAAACTGTAGAGTTAATTTTTTTATAGTATATACTTATGAAATTAGATTATCTAAAATATCTTGTATACTCAGTTATACAATGTTTTAACTGGCTCTGTGTGTGTGTGTGTGTGTGTGTGTGCATGCGCATTACAGGCTACAAATAAAAATGTGGTTAAAGTACCACCTCCTGTTCCTACAAAACCAAAACAGATTAACTTGCCTTATTTTGGACAACCCAATCAATCACCTTCCGACATTAAGGCAGATGGAAATCCTCAGCAGTTGCCAGCAGCTGTTACATCCATGGGAAGTAAAACCAAACCAGCAGGGCAGCAGCCGAAGGTGCTGCTGTCTCCCAGCATACCTTCTGTTGGCCAAGACCAGACCCTTTCTCCAGGATCTAAGCAAGAAAGTCCACCTGCTGTTGCAGTCCGGCCTTTTACTCCCCAGCCTTCCAAAGATGCACTTCTTCCAGCCTTCAGAAAACCCCAGACTGTGGCCACAAGCTCTATATATTCTATGTACACACAGCATCAGGCTCCAGGAAAAAACTTCCAGCAGGCTGTGCAGACTGCACTGACCAAGACGCATACCAGGGGCCCACACTTTGCGAGTGGTAAGGTTCTTGGTCTCCTTTTCACTTCCTTAGATGTTGTGCTTAAGTCCTATGCCGGAGCTTCCAGCTGTCAGCAGACAGCAAAATAACTGGTCTCTATTTTGACTGACACTGTTGTTCTGAGTTTTATTTTTGACTCCTGCTGTTAATTGAGAGTTTAACAAGAGTGCCTGCTACATGTCAGCTACTACAGTAAGCGCTGAAGATGAGAAGTGAGTGAAGTGCGGGCTCAGTTCTGAAGGAACTCACAGGCATGTGAGAAGCATGCACACAGGGCATGTGATGCACGGGCTGTCTCTTTACTGTAGGTTTGCCTACACCCTCCTGGTGCATTGATGATGACAAAGCTATCCTGTCTGTTTTTCTAAAAAACACTACTGTATTTTAAGTTCTCAAGGACATACTACTAATTAAATATAAAAAGATAATAAAGGCTGGGAGTGTAGCTCAATGGTAGAACCCAGAACTCTTGCCTAGCATAACCCAGGCCCTGGTTCCCATCCCTAGTACCAAAAAAAGAAATCAACTAAATAAAAACATACTAAGATAGTTTGTGGTAAAAGTACACAAACTGGACATTTGTTGATTTTTTTTTCTAAATCATTAGATTATAAGACTAGAATAAAATTAACTTTTTTTAAAAATTGAAAATGGCTTTCTAGTCATGAAATAAGCATGAATTGTGACCTAAGATGTCCTAACAGAAATTAGCCAAGAATCAATACTCTTATTCATAAATCTTTGTTGAAGACTGCTAATACAATAATTTGGGAATTAACTAAATTTGATATAATCAGAATGTTAAAGGGGGAATATCTTTGGTAAAGGTGAGTGGTTCTTAATTGTTTAAGCCAAATGTGATTTTTTCCACATTGATTCGTTTTTGAAAGGTGGGATAGTTAAGTGTTTAGATTTAGTCTGAACATGAGAGGATTTACTGATTTTCATTGGTTCTGAATTTTTTTCACATTTTGGCATTTTGAATGCCAATCAGTGATTTCTTATAATTGGCAGTATTTTCTTTCTTACTGTTTTGTACAGTGATGATAACATGTTATAGTCAATGGGGATTTTGATTCTGTAATAGATTTATTATGCAAAGATGAAACCCTTGCTTTGTCTTTTGTTGTTTTAAGGAATTAATTGTGCTTGGGGAATATAATGCAGTAACTGTGAAATTAAAAGAGGCTTTAATTGTTACTTGTTACTTGCCAGTTTTGTTTAATTAATAGTAACTAGGACTTTCATTTTTTTCCTTTTCCAATTAGTATATGGCAAGCCTGTGATTGCTACTGCCCAAAATCCACAGCAGCACCCAGAGAACATTTATTCCAGTAGCCAGGGCAAGCCTGGCAGTCCAGAACCTGAAACAGAACCTGTTTCTTCAGTTCAGGAGAACCAGGAAAATGAAAGAATTCCTCGACCACTCAGCCCAACCAAATTACTTCCTTTCTTATCTAACCCTTACCGAAACCAGAGTGATGCTGACTTGGAAGCTCTACGAAAGAAACTGTCTAATGCACCAAGACCACTAAAGAAACGTAGCTCTATTACAGAGCCAGAGGGTCCTAACGGACCAAATATTCAGAAACTTTTGTATCAGAGGACCACTATAGCTGCAATGGAGACCATCTCTGTCCCATCATATCCATCTAAGCCATCAACCTCAGGGACTGCTGGCTCAGAAAGCCCCACAGAAATTCCAAATCCATATTTACATGTGGAGCCAGAGAAGGAGGTGGTCTCTCTGGTCCCTGAGCTGTTATCCCCAGAGGATGTGGGGAGTACCAATACAGAGAACAGTGACATGCCAGCTCCTTCTCCTGGCCTTGATTGTGTACATGAAGGAGTCCCAGACAGCAGCTCAAATCTCCAGAATAATGTAGAGGAACCAAACCCAGAGGCTCCCCATCTGCTTGAAGTGTACCTGGAGGAGTACCCCCCATACCCACCTCCACCCTACCCATCTGGGGAGCCTGAAGGGCCAGGAGAAGACTCTGTGAGCATGCGCCCACCTGAGGTCACTGGGCAGGTCTCTCTCCCTCCTGTGAGTAATGTGGTGTCTCATGACCGTTTTGGGAGTGTTTTACCTTGTTACTCTCTTCTGGGTGGTTATGGTTATAACTTTTTCAGTTTACCTTTTTATTTTACTATCCCTAGTGCAGAATGGATCTTATAAATGTTATCAAAATGCAATGTGTTCAGTATGAGGACTTTATATATCTTAGAGCCCATTTCTTTGTGAAGGAAACTGTCATTCATATCCCTACATATGCTATTTCTCTTCTAGCTGGTAACAGGGAAGTAAAACTGGATTGAAAAGACCTTGATTTGAATTTGATCACTAGCTTAGCTCTGTGAGATCTGGCAGATGGTATAATTTCTCTCATTGGTGGTATCACTCTTTCTCAAACTTTATTATTTTTAGCAGTGGAAATTTTTTAATTAAATGTTAGAATCAAAAGGGTTGGATGAAGTGGGGGCAGGGAGAGGTAACTGGGGAGAAGGTGGTGGATACCTCTTTAGCTTCTTTCTCCTTTTTAACATAGTTTGAAAACCTAGCAGATATGAGAATCCTCCGTTTCCTTTGTACTCTAACAGTAACTTACTCTAAAAGTCTGTTTTTGGCTTAGGAATGCCTTCTACACTCCTTCCAAATATTAAGTTTTTGTTTGTTAATTTATCTTGTCACTTTGAATTGAAGTATGTGAGAGAGAGAATAACAGTTCTAGAATGTCTCAATAAAGTTTGCTTTTCATAGTTTAATTTTGTTTCCTTAAGCACAGAAGAAATAGAATGCTGAGCCATGAATTTAAAATTTGGTTAAAAGGGGCTAAAGTGGTGTCTCAGTGGTTGGAGCACTTGCCTGGCATGTGTGAGGACCTGGGGGTTTGAACCCTAGCACCACATATACAACTGAATGTCAGAGAAACAAAGGCCAGATGGAAGAATAAATAAAATTGATTCTCTCTTACTCTCTCTCTAAAAGTAAAGTAAAATTTGGCTAACAGCAGAATAGCACTTAAAAATGATTTTTATATGTTTTTTATATGTTTGAGCTCTTATTATATCTTTTAGCTATGATAGTATTCAGGGGTAATCTTAGTCCAAAGTTACCCTACAGTAAATGTTTGTTTAAAGATTTTATGTATCAGGGGTTGGGGATTTAGCTCAGTGGCAGAGCGCTTGCCTAGCACACGTGAGGCCCTGAGTTCAGTCCTCAGAGCTGAAAAAATAAAAAATAAAAAACAAAGATTTTATGTATCAGGGGCTGGAACAGTGACTCAGTAATGAACACTTGCCTGGCATGTGCAAGGCCCTGGATTCTAACCCCAGCACCAGATGAAAAAAATAAAGTTGATTCTCTCTTTAAAAAAAAAATGTAGTAAATATAAAAAGTTTTACTATGGAGGTTAGAGGGAAAAGTTTTAAAATAGAAATGAACACTTTTTAAACAACCTTATGCTGCTAAAGTTCTAAGGCTCAGTTATCATTTTAGTTTTAAATGTGAGAAAAGGAAGAGGAAATTTAAGCCAGATTTAAGCCAAACCATCCCATACTCCAGCTCTTTGTCATTTCCCCTCCTTTTTGTTGTTGTATAGAAATAATTCACATTTTTGGAGAAAGGAAATCAGAGTTTGTAAAACTATTACTTCTTTTGAAGTTACTTTTATTTTCTTCCTTAGAAAGTGAATTACCCTTTTCTTAAGGGAAATAGATATTGCTTTCTTGTACATTCTTTAAAAGTGGGTGGCTAGTTGCTTAAACTGTTCAACTTTCAAAGGGTATTTACACAGTTATAATGGTGGCACTTTTTTTTTTAAAGAACAACATCGTTTAGTCATTGCACATTTGTGAAATACAATGTTTGCCTCTTAATGTTTTCAAAACTCAGTGACTTTCCACCTCTGAAATAAAATGAAAGAGAAGTATGCATAGTATATTTATCACAACTGAGGTGACATTTCCATGTTTTTGGATGTGCTGACAGAACCTATTGTGTCTTTAAAATGCCTTTTTTTTTTTAAGTCTGACTTACTAAAAACATTTTAAGACTGGTAAAATTGCTTCTTGATATATCTAAAGATAACTACTAATATTTATTATTCAGCTTAGTTATATGCTTTTGCCTGAGGAGGCATCATATGAGATGGTTGAGGAAGGGCTTCAAAGAAACCAGCTTACCTGGATTTGAATTACAGCTCTGCTGTTTGCTGGCTGTGTGCCTTAGTTTCCTTTTGTGTGCCTAGGGGCGATAGGGTTTTTGTGAGGATTAAATAATTATGTGTATATGTTAGCTGTTACAATTCTGAGCTGCATTGTTGCCTAATTTAAGTGTGTGGGGCTATATTAGGTAATTGAGAGATCAGTCTTGGCTAGTTTTGATACTTGACAGAAAACCAGCCGCTTCAGATTATGTTCTTAGTTTATGAATTCATGTTATCTTTACAAATGTACTTTTGTTAGGTTTTATAGAGTTATGTTCCTACCACTTTATTGCTTGGGTGTTCACTTTGTGAAAATTTGTTATTATGATTGGTACACTTTCCTGAATAATGTTACACTTGAATAAAATGTGCTAAATAATTTTCTTTAATTATTTTCATTAATTAAGCTGAGTTCTTTTTACCCTTTTGTTATTATTGATGTCTTGCTTAATTTTCCATACATTTCCTTTGCAGGGCAAAAGGACAAACTTACGTAAAACTGGCTCAGAGAGAATTGCTCATGGAATGAGGGTGAAATTCAACCCTCTTGCTTTGCTTCTAGATTCATCTTTGGAAGGAGAATTTGACCTCGTACAGAGAATTATTTATGAGGTATGACTATAATTAGTAATTTCTTAAATATGATTTTTGTTTTGAAGCTCAAAACAAAGCTACTATGGAAAATTGTATTTTTAAATTTCTTATTTGGGATTATGGGTCTCTAGAGAGGAACTTTTGAGTATGCTCTAAAAGAGTCTATGCTATTTTTTGAAGCATGACTGAAATTTTGATATTGCAGAGTTCAGTTTTTACTTGTACTTCTCTGGAGTGCTTTTTTTTCTTGGGGGAGATCATTCTCTCTCTTTAAAATCGCTTATGTATGGATTTGTAATATATTGTATTAAGTTACTGATGTCCCTACTTTTCAGAAGTCTATCATTTAAAATATTTTTAGTTAACCTTTTTTCCTTTCCATAGCAAATGTAATTTCTACTTAGAAACTAACTTGTGGTGGGAAGTTGGGACTATAAATAAACAAAATTGTCCCATAAGGGTATAGTTTTTCTTTCATTTTTTTAAAAAAAACTTTTTATAGTGAGAGTGCCTACTTAATGTGGCTGTTCTGTCTTATTTCTACAATTGTTATTAATATAGTTTTCTCAGCTCCTGTAGGTTTTAATTAGGATTTTTAAAAAAAATCCTACAAGTCTATTTCTGTTTTCTTGAACCTAAGAAGCCAGTTAGCAGTGACAGTTCAGGTGACAAGACACTGGAGTGCTGCTCAACTATCTTGTTGATATTATAGGTTGATGACCCAAGCCTGCCCAACGATGAAGGCATCACAGCTCTCCACAATGCTGTGTGTGCAGGCCACACAGAAATCGTTAAGTTCCTCGTGCAGTTTGGTGTGAATGTAAATGCTGCTGATAGTGATGGATGGTAAGATTTTCCTTTAAACTCCAGTCAAACAACAGTAGTAGGTATCCATTGTATAAGCAGTGTTGTAGTGGTATTGGAAGGTAAAGAAGCATACCTCCATATTCGATAGCTGATTGTAATCTGCTGGAGATATGTGCTGTTTTTGAGGAATAAGCATGTCCTCATTAGCAGTTATCTCATTCTAATAATGGAAGTAGACAGATTTTAAAAAGTTTAATAAATAATGAAGATAAGAAATATCACAAGATTTTGAAAGGTTATAATCATCCCATATTTATTCTAGTTATCTTACTTTATAGAGTTTCCTTTCAATATCAAAAGTAAGTTATGATGTAATGTTAAATTATGTATACATGTTGCATAAAGAATATACATGTATATATATAAAGTTTGAATTAGCCTCATATCATTCCATTGAGACTTAGTGCTGTGTTTCATTTGTTATGACTCTTTACCTCTTGTTAGTCATTTAGATTGTCATTTCTTTTGATATTGTTATAATTAATACTTGGAGAAGCATTTTGGTTGCATTTTTTAAAAAAGTTATATAAAGGTAATGTGTACCCATTGGAAAATGTACAAAATAGAGAGGAAAGAGGAGGAAAACAAGTGTCTGCACCTCTGCATTCTACAAGTAAATACCATTAATATTTTAATATATTTCCTTCAAGCTCTTTTTTTTTTTTTTTTTTGATGGTGGTGGTGTTAGGGATAGAACCCATGAACCTCGTTCATGCTAAGTACACACTGTTAACTAGCTCACCCATCCCTCAAGCTCTGTTTTTTTGTTTGTTTTTTAAGAGAGAGGAACAGTGAGAGAGAAAGAGAATCAGTTTTATTTAGTTTTTCATGTAGCTTTTGTTGCTACAACACTTTGTATATGTGGTGTTGGGGTTCAAACCTACATCCTCACGCATGCCAAGCAAGCGCTGTACCCACTAAGCCACCACTCCAACTCCATCAAGCTCTTTTTTTTATATGCTTTAAAAATGTGGTTAAGGGGCTGGAGCGGTGGCTCGGCGGTTACAACGCTTGCCCAGCATGCGCAAGTACAAGGGTTCACACCCCAGCACCCACATACACAGCTAAGTGTCAGAGCAATGGGAGCCATGTGAAAAAATCAATAAAAATTGATTCTGTCTGTCTCTCTCTCCCTCTCTCACTGTCCTTCTCTCTTTAAAAAAAATAAAATAAAGTAAATAAAAATGTGGTTAAGATCATAATGTATATTTTTATACATGATATTTTAGCCTGACGTTTTGGTTTAATATTAGCATAAGCAAAACAAAGTTTTATCATGTCATAATATCCTTGATTCCCTAATTTTGGGAGTTCAGGTTGTATCCTGACTTGGGTGAAAGGTCATGCTCATATACTAGAATCACCAAAGTTGAAGCAACACATAATATAGGAGGAACCGTAGATGTGCTTGGAGGGGAGGAGAGAGAGGAAGGGGAGAGGGAGAGATGATATGGAAGGATGTAGGGGAGAATTAAGAATGTGGTTGACTTCTTACTCCCCCAAGAAACCAAATAATGCTTATGCAATCATTTAATTCTGGAAAATGCACAATTTGTGTGTGTGTGTGTGTGTAAGTGTGTGTGTAAAGTCATTTATATCTGTTATGGGGGAAACCAAGAGTCAAGAGACTGGGTTGGGGGTGGTTCTGGATTAGGATCAGGGGCATATCATATTGTTACTACATATGCATTTATAATTGTACAAAAACTCAACGTGGGGTGCTGGAGCAGTGACTCAACAGTTAAGGCACTGGCCTGGCATGTGTGAGGATGCAGGTTTGAACCCCAGTACCACATATACAACGAAGTGTTGTAGCAACAAAAGCTACATGAAAAATTAAATAGAATTGATTCTTTCTTTCTCACTGTCCCCTCTCTTAAGGAAAAAAAAAAAAGAACTCCTCAATAAAATAAAACAAAAAAAACCCATGCAGTAAAAATCTAGTAATATTCACCAAATGGTTAATAATAACTTGTATTCTGGAATGGGGGATGGAAAATAATTAAAAAAAAGTGTACCCCACGAAAAAGGAAACAGGGAAGAGGAGCTGGAGAGATGGCTCAGTAGTAGAATGCTTGCCTGGCATGCACGAGGACCTGAGTTTGAACCCCAGCACCATATACACAACTAAGTATGTGGAAAAACAAAAATAGATGAAAAAATAAATAAAAATTGACTCTCTCTCTCTCTCTCTCTCTCTCTCTCTCACACACACACACACACACACACACTCACACTCTCTTTCTCTCACATACTCTCTCTCAAAAAAAAAAAAAGGAAAAAACAGAGGGGAGAAACTAAACCTATGTACTTCAGAACCCAGTTAACATTCTCATAATCCATTTTCGGAGCTTGGACAGTGGTACCAGCTCTTCTTTCACCTTTACTATTAAGTTAATTTACCATATTTTATAAAACATTTGAG
>PVKS010044331.1:0-14381 GCA_004027875.1 Aplodontia rufa
CAGTTTGTCCAGCACCATTTATTGAAGAGGCTGTCACATCTCCATGTAATATTTTGACCCCCTTTGTCAAAAATCAGATGTTTAAAGATTTGAGGATTGGTTTCGGGGTCTTCTATTCTATTCCATTGGTCTTCTTCCCTGTCTTGATACCAGTACCATGCTGTCTTTGTTACTGTGGCCCTATAGTATAGTTTTAGGTTTTTAAGGTTTTTTGGGTTTTTTCCTTTCTTTCTCTCCTGTTCTAGATGTGTATTAGTGCGATAACTGGAAAAGTTTATTGGTTCATGGTCATATAAAAATACTAGCTGTTTTTGTTTCCCTTCTCTTTTAATTTCTTGGGGGGTTATCTCCCTCATTCCTTTTTTTTCTTCTTTTTTAAAAAATTTTTTCTTTGCTTGTTTTAATGTTTCTTTCTCATTCTCTTCTTTTCTCTCTATTGTCTCTCTTATTCCCCTTGTCTATCCTGTCTATTCTTGTCCTCCTTCCTGAGAAGAGGGATTCTGGTCAGTGCATATAAGTATTTGAAGTATATTGTGCCTGACAAGCATAATTCACCAGGGAGAACTTCTTCCCTTCAGTGAAGTTATTACTAAATCTTAGTAATAACTCTTTTACCTTTCCTATATTAGGCCATAGCTATCCTAGCTTCCCTTTGGATCTGTATTTTCTTTTCTTCTTTTTTCTTTTATTTATTTATTTTTAAAATTTCTTTTCTTTTCCCTTTTTTTCTTTCTATCAAGTTCTTTTTCTTTCTAAAACAAATCTTTTACCTCCTCCAGTTTCTCACTGTCCACAATTGGGGAATATAATCTCCTTTGTAAATTTTTCTTGCATTTCCCTCCCTCTCTGACTCCCAATTCGTTAACAGTCTTCGACACCCTACTATGAAGGCTGCATAATATTTACCACTGTGACTGTCAATCTGAATAACACTTGCAGGTTTTTGAAGTCTGATATGCATGATAGTTAAATACTGGTGTCTCCAAAAATACTGTTTATCACTACCATTAGTTTCATATGCTGAATTTAAAAGTCTATTATAGTCTGTTCTAAATAACTAATTTAATACTGTTTATTGTAAGCTACATGAGGTATTGGAAATTTTTAAGGGTAACTAATAGTTCACAGTAAAGGGGGTAGACTTCTGAAGTCAACTTTCCTGACAACACCCCATCCCAAGTAAGGGACTGGACAAAATTCCCAATCCAACAACTTAGTCCTTAAGGGGGGATAGGAAAAAGAACCCCAAGTCTTATATTGCTACCACAAAGGGTTCTCCAGTCAAATAAGTGAGAAGAATTTTTCAGACATGAGAAATCAAACTTGAAGAGGTTCACATGAATCCCATAACTCTCCTAGTAAGGGGGCTATGGCCAGGGACTGGGGTGAAAATCTAGAACAATTTATTAATGAGCTGATAACAAAAAGGAACAACAAATTAAAAGAAGAGATAATGAAGGGAATAAATGAGAAAATTCAAGAGTTGAGAAACTCTATTATTAAAGAAATTGATTCTCTTAAAAAAGAAGTATCAGATCTAAAATCTGAAGTCAATGACATGAGAGGGAATTTAATAATAGACAAACTTCAATAGAAAATGGAACCTCTGATATTGAAGAAAGAACATCTGACAACGAGGACAGGCTGACCAAGCTAGAGCGCACAGGTGACAAAAAAGAAAAATAACTAAGAGAACACGACCAGAATTTTAAAAATGTCTGGGATGAAATGAGAAGAAACAATCTGAGAGTAAATTGGGATACAAGAAGAAATTGAGACATGCAGAAATGGTGTGAGGACATCCTAAAGGAAATTGTGAAGAAAAACTTTCTCATATAAAAATAGAATCAGACATGCTCATCCAGGAAGCTTACAGGACATCCAGTAGGCCTAATCAAAGGAGAAACTCACCAAGACACATCATATTCAAAATGTGTAATAGGGATATCAAGGAAACAATATTAAAAGCAGCAAGGGAGAAATGCCAAATCATATTCAGAGGTAAACCAAGAAGAATTGTCTGTGACTTTTCAATCCAGACTCTGGAGGCAAGAAGGTCTTGGGAAGATATCTTTTAATGTCTGAATGACCACAACATGCAGCCAAGAATTCTATACCCAGCAAAACTCAGCTTCACATTTGATGGAGAAATAAGAACTTTTCATCATAAGACAAAACTGGTAGCTTCATAAACAGAAAACCCACCCTACAAAGAATTCTCAAGGAAACATTCCAGACAGAAGAACAAGTAATTGATACTCAAAACCCACAAACAGAGGAGATTCAGTAAAAGTATCACCCATCAATAACTAACCAAGACAAACACAGAACTAGCTAAATAAGACGCAATGACTATGAACAATTACACACTTCTATTTTTAACATTGAATGTGAACGGTTTAAATTCACCACTCAAAAGACTTGCAGACAGGATCAAAAAACAAAATCCAACAATGTGCTGCTTACAAGAAGCTCACCTAATAGGCAATGACATCCACAGATTCAGGGTGAAAGGATGGAAAAAATTCTACGATGCGTATAGCCCAAGAAAGCAAGCCGGTGTCACTATACTTATATCCAACAAAGTAAATTTCAAACATAAATCAATCAGAAGAGATAAAGAAGGACACTACTTAGTGCTAAAAGGAACCCTACAAAAGGAAGAGATAAACATGTTAATATTTACTCTCCAAACAACAGTGCACCCAACTATGTGAATAAATTACTTCATGACATCAAACCACTCATGAACCTCAACACAATAATACTGGAGACTTCAATACTCCTCTGTCACCATTAGACATATCATTAAAACAAAAAATCAATAAAGAAATCACCAGCCTAAATAACTCCATAAATCAAATGGACTTAATAGACATATATAGAATTTTTCATCCCAAATTAGCAGAATACACCTTCTTCTCTGCAGCACATGGATCCCTTTCCAAAATAGATCATATTCTGTTCCATAAAGCTAATCTCAGGAAATATAAAAAAGTAGATATTATTCCATGTATCCTCTCAAACCACAATGCCACGACCCTAGCAATCACAGTAAACATTATAACAGAAAACACACATATTCATGGAGATTGAATAATACCCTATTAAATGAAGAATGGATCCAAGAAGATATGAGAGAAGAAATCCAAAAATTCTTGGAAGAGAATGAGAATGAAGATACAACATATCAAAACTTCTGGGACAGCATGAAAGCATTCCTAAGGGGAAAATTTATAGGACTGAGTGCCCACAGTAAAAATGAAGAGAGATCCCAAATAAATAAGCTTATGCTCCATCTCAAAGCCTTTCAAAAGGAAGAACAGTCTAACCCCAAAGCCAGCAGAAGACAGGAAATAATCAAGATCAGAGCTGAAATCACTGAATTTGAGAACAAAAAAACAACAACAAAAAGAATTGATGAAACAAACAGCTGGTACTTTGAAAAAATAAAGAAGATAGATAGACCCCTAGGGAATCTAACTAAAAGGAGAGAAATGAAGCAGATCAATAAAATCTCCAATGAAAAGGGAGTGATCACCACTGACCCCATGGAAATACAACAAATTATAAGATCATATTTTGAAAACCTATACTCCTTCAAATTTGATAATTTGGAAGAAATGGATAAATTTCTTGACACATACAACATTCCTAAAATGACACAGGATGATATTGAATTCCTAAACAACCCAATCACAGGTACTGAAATCCACATTGCTATTAAAAGTGTACCAAAGAAGAAAAGCCCAGGACCTGATGGCTTCCCTGCTGATACCACACTTTTGAGGAGGAACTAACACCTCTCATTAAGTTATTCCAAGAAATTAAAAAGGAGGGAACTCTTCCATCTACTTTTTATGAAGCGACCATAATTCTGATAGCAAAACCCGACAAGGATACATCAAAAAAAGAAAACTACACACCAATATCCCTGATGAACCTGGATGCAAAAATCCTTAATAAAGTACTAGCAAACTGTATTCAAAAACTTATCAAGAAGATAATCCATTGTGATCAAGTGGGCTTCATCCCAGGTATGCAGGACTGGTTCAACATATGCAAAACAATTAACACCACTTAAACAGAATCAAGAGAAAAACCATATGATCATCTCAGTGGATGCAGAAAAGGCCTATGATAAAATTCAGCACTCTTTTATGCTCAAAACTCTAGACAGGATAGCGATCAAAGGAATATCTCTGAACTATGTAAAGGCTATATATGCTAAACCCTTGGCTAGTATAATTTTAAATGGAGAAAAGCTGAAAACATTTCCACTATAATCGGAAACAAGCAAGGCTGTCCGCTCTCACCACTTTTATTCAATATTGTTCTTGAGACCCTAGTTAGAGCAATTAGGCAAGAGAAAGAAATCAAAGGGATAAAAATAGGAAGAGAGGAAGTCAAACTCTCTCTTTTTGTTGATGACATGATCCTGTATCTGGAAGATCCAAAAAACTTCATCATTAAATTGCTTGAACTTATGAACAGATTTAGCAAAGTGTCAGGCTACAAGATCAACATCCATAAATCAATAGCTTTCCTATACACTAATAATAATAGGACTGATGAAGAAATCAGGAAACCAGTCCCATTCACAATATCTTTGAAAAGAATAAAATACTTGGGAATTGACCTTATAAGGGAACTCAAAGATCTCTACAATGAAGATTATCAGTCAGTGAAGAATGAAATCCAAGATGACCTAAGAAGATGGAAAGATGTTCCATGCTCTTAGTTAGGCAGAATTAATATAATAAAAATGGCCATTCTACCAAAAGCCCTCTACAGATTAATGCAATCCCTATTAAGATACCTATGGCATTCTTTACAGACATAGAAAAAGAAATTCTCAAAATCATTTGGAACAATAAGAAACCTAGAATTGCCAGAACATTTCTAAGCAAGAAAGATGAAACAGGTGGTTTAGCCATACCAGATCTAAAACTAAACTATAGAGCTGTAGTAACAAAGACAGCGTGGTACTGGTGTCAAGATAAGAAAGAAAACCAATGGAATAGAATAGAATACCCTGAAACAAACCCTCAAATCTTTAAACATCTGATTTTTGACAAAGGGGGACAAAATATTACATGGAGGAGAGACAGCCTTTTCAACAAATGGTGCTGGACAAACTGGACAGCCACTTGCAGAAAGATGAAATTAGACCTATATCTTTCTCCTTGCATGAGAATCAAATCAAAATGGATCAAGGAGCTAGGAATTAAATCAGCTACCTTGGAACTGATGGAAGACAAATTAGGTCCTACACTTCAGCATTTGGGAGTAGGCAAAGACTTTCTCAACATGTCTCCTAAAGTAAAGGAAGTAAAGTCAAAAATCAGCGAATGGGATGCCATAAAGCGAAAAAGCTTTTTACTGCTAAGGAAACAATCAAAAGAGTCAAGAGGTTTCCTACGGAAATGGAAGGAATCATGGGCTATAATTCCTCTGACAGGGGCCTCATATCCAGAATCTACAAAATCCTCAAAAATCTCAACTACAAAATCATAAACAACCCAGTCAATAAAGAGCTAAATAGAAACTTCTCACCAGAGGACACTGATCAAGCCAATGAATACATGAGAAAGTGCTCTAAATCACTATTAATCAGAGAAATGCAAATGAAACTGCATTAATATAACACCTCATGCCAGTCAGATTGGCAAAAATGAAGAGTGTAAACAGTAATAGATGCTGGAGGGGTTGTGGAGAGATAGGCACACCAGCGTACTGTTGGTGGAACTGCAGACTGGTACAGCCCCTCTGGAAAGCAGTGTGGAGAATCCTCACAAAACTAGGGATGAACCCACCATAAGATCCTGCTATTCCTCTCCTGGGTATTTTTCCAGGGAATTTAGAATCAGCACATTACAGCAAAATTGATGTTCATAGCAGCTCAATTTACAATAGCTAAATTATGGAAACAACCCAGATGTCCCTCACTGGATGAATGGATCCAAAAATTGTGGTACATATATACCATGGAGTTTTTACTCATCAATCAGAAATAATGATGTTGCAGCCTTTGAAGGTAAATGGATGGCTATGGAAGAAATTATGCTGAGGAAATCAGCATAACCCAGAGAACCAAGGGTCGAATGTCTTCACTCATCTGTGGAGGCTGGAGCTAGAACCCTGACCATTGAGAAAGGAGGTCTATTATCATGTTTTATATCCAGATAAAGTGTAATGTCATACAACCTAAATCATTCATAGAGATGTATTGGGAAGGGTGGGGAGGGATAAGTGTGGTTAATTGGGGAGCTCTTGGGGGGTAAATCTAATTTTCAGAATTTATATATATATATATATATTATATTATTTCATTAGAAGGTTATTTGATTGTTCAACAAATAATTTCTGAATAAAATAAATCAAAAATAAATAAATAAATAAAAAATTAAAAAAATTTACAAAGAAAAAGAATAATGGGGGCTTTTTTTGGGGTAATTCTAATATTCAGATTATATATATATTATATTTTTTGTTAGAAGCATGTTTAATTGTTTAACAAATAAATTTTTTAATAAAAAAAAGAAAAAAAAGGATTAATGATGTCTGACAAGGGTGTGGAACTGTGAAGTTATAGCACAGATGCCATCCCTATTTTTGACTGATGATAAAATCTGTAAGTTGTAAGTATTTAGGAAAATGAAAGAAAAAAATAAATTTTCAGCAAATGTGGTAAAAAAAAGAATTTTTCTTGTATTTGCTGATTGGTGTGTGTGTGTGTGTGTGTGTGTGTGTGTGTGTGTGTGTGTGTGATGAGTGTACTTTCACACAGCAAACATTGTGTCAGAACTTGAAGATTTGTTAAAATTGAGGTCTTTTCTTTCAGGTCCCAAACCCTGAAAGAAAATAATTGCCAACCTATATTTTTATATTCAGCAATGCTGTCTTTCAGAATCAAAAAAGAATTAAAACCTAAGAAGAGCATAAAAGATTTCCTGACTACTAGGCCAGCACCACAGAAAATACTTAAAGAGATACTACAAATAGTAGATATTAAAAATAAACTGCAGAACTTGTGAACAGATAGAAGTGTAGCCAAGCAAATGAGAAGCAGGACTGAATTAAACACTATAAATAAATCAAAATGACAAGATTTTATAAACATCTTTCTATAATAACACAATGTAAATGGTCTCAACTTCCAATGAAAAGATAGACTGGAAGAATGAATTTAAAAAACAAGATGTAAATATATGTTGCCTGAAAGAAGCTCATCTTACAGGCAAAGATAGTCATGGGCTGAAAGTGAAAGGACAGAAAATGATAATCCATGCAGACGGAGCCTCTGAACAGTCAGAAGTAGGTAATCTCATGTCCAATAAAACAGATTTCAAGCTAAAATTACACAGACTAGAGAAAGAAAGTCCGTTTATACTTGATGAAGGGATCAATTCAACAAGAACCCATGGTAGTAAATAACTATGCCCCAAATATTGGAGCACCTAATTACATAAAACAAAAGGCTCAATATAAAGACTCAGACTACAGTACAATAATACTGGGTGATTTCAAAACACCTCTCTAATAGATAGGATATCTAGTCAAGACCCTCAGATACAAAACATATTCATCAGATGGGCCATTAAGTTTGTAACTGCTAGAAGAAAACACATGGTCAACACTCCAACATTTAAGCACAGGTAATGACTTTCTCAGTAAGACTCCTGGAGCTCAGGAAATAATAATACTGAGAATTAATAAGTATGATGACATCAAGTTAGAAAGTGTCTGCATATCAATGCAAACAATTAAGAGCATGAAGAGAGAGCCTACATAATGGGAGAAGATCTTTGCCAGCTACTCTTCATGTCATTTGAGAATGGATGGAATTTAAATGCACTGTGTTGAACAAAATTAGCTAGACTCAGAAAGCCCAGAGCATATGTTTTCTTTCATATGCAAAAGACAGAAGAGAAAAAGTGACTATCTTTATGAAATTGGAAGGGGAACTAACACAACAGAGGAAGGAAAGGAAGAGAAGGAGGAAGGAAGAAGAGAGGGGACAAGGGTGTGAAATTGAACCAATTATGTTATGTGCTTGTACAAACATAACACAATGTATCTCACT
Organism: Aplodontia rufa; assembly: GCA_004027875.1. Classification (NCBI taxonomy): domain Eukaryota; kingdom Metazoa; phylum Chordata; class Mammalia; order Rodentia; family Aplodontiidae; genus Aplodontia; species Aplodontia rufa. Next base: position 8,087 of record PVKS010044331.1, read on the forward strand.
ATTATGTATACCTATAATGCACCAGTGAAATCAATTTAATTCAATAAGAAATCGTACAAGGTATAAAATGGAAGTGTCACATATGGAGTCAGGAAGATGTTCATTCCAACAATGCTTGAATACAGGAATGCAAAACAAGAAAAATAATTGGTATGTTCAATAATGAAGGATTAGCACATCCTACTCCATGGACAATGGTTAAATAATGAAAAACAAAAATGTAAATTTAGTCACATACGTTTTTTATTATATATACCATTAAATGATAGCCATTAATAAAAAGTTACATTAAAATTTCCACTGAGCTATTTATCACAGAACTACCTTCTGGAAATATGTATGCGAACATAATCAAAGAGTCCTCTCTTACAGGCCTTGAGCTTTGTATTTTTGCTTCAACAAGATAAAAAGTAAATAGCCAGGGAAAGACATCGGTAATAATGATTTATTAAGTCTTTTTCATTTTCTATAAAATCATGTTGAGAAAAATAATTTTTCTATAAGTTATTCTGTGCAAGGATCTGAGCAATGCAGCCACCTCCCAAAGCAGGAGGGATGTGCAAAATAGGCTCATAGCAGCAAAGATGGGATGACCACCTTCCCATTCCCAAAGAGCAAATGGCCAAGTTCCCTCCACAATCATGAAAGTAAATGACTTTAATGACACTGAATCATAACACAGGCTGTGTGCTTAGTGGATTGTGAAAACTTTTAAATTTGATTTAAGTTTTAATCAGTACAAATGGAAATACTGATACTAGATTCATTTAAACAAGTTTGAGATGAGAATTTATACCAGTAAGTTTTGGTAAAACTAGATACAGATCAAGCTTGCCTGAAAATCCTGGCAACTTTGAATTTCAGAGTTGGACAAAGCATCGCCTTCACCTTACCCTCATGCCTTGGGTGATTCGGCTCCTCCCACCCCTACATTGGGATCTTGGGTGGTGGCAAGTGGTTTGGTTCAGCTTTGTAGCAAGATACTCCCTATATTAAAAGAGAGAAGAAAAAAAAAAGAAAGGTAAATGTGGACAAATTTATTCACATAATGGAAAATTATGGCCCAACTCCTGCTAGGGACAGGAAGGTTGCAGATTCACAATGATGATGAGACAGACAGAACCCAGCCAGGTGGACATCAATTATCTTCAGTGCAAGTCTGTTCTCCCAGAGCTTGGAGACTGGAAGAGAACAGATATAGAGAAAGAGGGAAGAACTGGGTGGGCAAGGGAAAAGGCAGAGAACCCTTTAAGAGGACAGATAAAAGTACTCAGAGAGTAAAAGACACAGAAAAAGCCAGGGAGACAGGTGTCCAGCTAACAATGTCTTGATGCCCTGGATTCAGTCTCAGTGATTTCCCCACCTCTTCTACCCCCTGCCCCAGGATCTTGCCTATGATGTCTTCCTCATCCTCTGTGTTTTGCTCATCCTCTTTGTGTCTATGGTAGTCCCAGAAGATGAAAAGTGAAGGAAGGAGACACTGAGAATGAGCAGGCCACACAAAAGCAAAGACCAGGGCACAAATACACATGCACACACAAACACACACAAGTATAAAGAGGACAAACACAAGCAGACATTCACAGGATCACACCCCGCACCACCAAGCAAATACACATAAAGGACATCTTATGGCCAAGATGAAGTCACGGTGATAAGACCAACCTCCACAAAATGGAGAACATGTGTGGAAAAAGTTTTCAAACCATAGGACATTGTAATAAGGTCAGGGATCCTTGAGGGATAGGAAAAAAAAAACAGGAACCCTACAACTGCCTCAATTAGTGGTCTTGTCAGGGCTTTCAGGCTGCAGTGCAGGAAGGAGGAACCTAGTGGAGCCCAAGGTACTCCCTGAATTGAGAGAAAAACGAGAGTTTTCATGGACCAGGGCACCTGGAGTTCAGAGGTCAGAGTTCATGTTCAGAGCTTCACAGAGAGGGAAAAGTGAGATCTTCAGAGGGTCCTTTAGAATGTGCACTGAAAGCTGCTTGGTGCATGTGTGTGAGGGATCACCTGAGATGAGGGGAAGAATCTTCTAAAAGGATTAGAGGAAACTGCCAGTTGCTCACATAGGGTCAGGATAATGTCTGTGGCTATCAGCCACATTGAACAAAGTTCACAAGTCCTGGGGCATTGGTATGCAGGACAATCTTGCCTGCAAGGTTGGGGAATAATTAGCTATAGCCTGAAGATTTCTTGAAATCCACTGAATAAATCTTACAAACAAGATCAGAATGAATAAATGCTTTCCACTAAATGTTAGAATTAGCAAATAAAGATGTTAAAATGGCTATTATGTCTGTATTTCATAGATTCAAACTCTTTAGTAGAAATATGTAAGTTATAAACAAGAGCCCAATCTAACTACTAGAGATGGAAACTGCAGTATGCAAGTTAAAATACACTAGATGGGGATTATGGCAGATTAGATACTGCTGAAAGGAAGATTGGTGAACCCAAGTTTCTAGTGATAGGAACTATTCAAAGAAAAACTCAGAGAGAAGAGAGTTAAAATGAATTAGAGCATTAGTGAGAAAAATCACAACTTCAAAAGGCTTTACCTACACATAAATGGGATATCTTAAATAAAAGGGAAAAAGAGGAAGGGGTAAGAAAATGTTAGAGGAAATGAGAAATAAAGTTTTTCTCCCAAATTTGTTGAAAATCATAAATACATGGATCCAAGCAAGAATAACAAAAAACTCAAGCAAAGAAACATCACACAAATTTTCAAAAAATGACACAAAACATGGATCTTAATCATATTACTTAAATTCAACATAAAATATTAAAAGCAGACCAAGGATAAAGATACATTATATAAAGAAAAATAAAAGATGAACAGATTTCTCATCAGAAGCAGGGCAGGAGAGAAAACAGTGGAGCCACATCTTCAAGGCACTGAATTACAAACTTTTCCACCTAGAAATCTACATCCAGGAAAATACCTTCCAAATACTTAGATAGAACAGAGATGTGTTCAGATATAAAAAGGTTCAAAAACTTAATCACCAGCCAAACTGCACTATAGGAAAGATTAATGGAAATCCTTCAGACAGAAGGAAAACGGTACCAGATGGAAGTTTGGATTTATATAGAACTATGAATGACACAGAAAGTGGTAACTGTATGGGTGAGTATATGAGGTCCCCCCATTATTTAAACATTTTTAAATTTTTTTAATTTTTAATTTTTATTTTTGAACAACCATACAAGTTTTTAACAAAATAATATAAAATGTGTATAGATTCTGGATATTATTTGACTACTCAAACAAAAACAGGAACAATATTGTGTGAGGTTTATTAGCATATGTAGGAGTAACATGTATGATAACAACAGTCAAAGGTCCAGGATAATCTACAGAGGTCTTTATGCTTCATGTGCAGTGATACAATATCATGTGAAGCAGACGGATAAGTTAAAGATGTTCACCATGACGCCTAAAGCAACCATAAAAATGACCAGGCAAAGAGCTATAATTAGTAAGTTAGCAAAGGAGATAAATGGAACCTTAATAACATGATGTTATATTATGTGCATGTATGAATATGTTACAACTGTAATAACATTGATAAAATAAGAGAAAAAAGTGAAAAAAATTAAACTTACATCCTATATTAAAATAAATTTACTTAATACTAAAAGCTAAAAATACATGATAAGGTAAAGATTATACTATAAACCTAAAACGAACACAGCAATAACAAAACAAGGAGTTATAGATGTAAGTTAGGTTACAAAATGAAATCATATAAAATATTTAATCTAAACAAAGGCAGAAAAAAGAGAAAGCAGGGAATAAACTAGAAATGGGACAATTAAGTTGAATATAAGCTTCTCTAATCATATTAAATGCAAACTGTATAAACACCTAAAGTGAAATATGTTAGGTTGGAGAAAAATAAATGCAATATCCAAGTATATATTGCCTATAAGAAACACACTTAAAAACAAAGACATGATAATTATTCAGTAAACTAGGAATAAAGGAAATTCCTCAATTTCATAAAAGTCATCTATAAAAACCTGCAACTAATATCATACTCAATGCTTGCTATATGCGGGTCTGGAATGTTCTCCAATGGTTCATGTGTTAAGACTTGGTCCCCAGTGTGGTGCTATCTGGGGCAATGAAACTTTAAAAGCTGGGACCCAGTCTTCAAGTCATCAGGGGTGTTGCCTTGATTAGGATAGTGAAATCCCTCCCCTTCTTCTTCTCTTTTGAGTGTTGGGCATGCTGTGGAATGTTTTGATTTGCTACAATCTACTGCTATGATTTGCCATCCTTCATATGTGACACTGGGTTTGATCCCAAGCAGCCTCTAAAAAGAAACCAACATGCATACATGTTCAGCTGATTTTTGATAAAGATGCAAAAGCAATTCAGTGGAGAAAGTACACTTTTAGACAATTATTACTGGAAAAATTGGACTTCCACATGCTAAGGGAGGAATCCATACCTCTTTCAGCTCATTCAAGAAATAACTCAGAAAGGAAAATAGACCTAAAAGCCGCCTCAAAGTGTAAAATTTCTGGAAGATAGGATCAAAATTAAAAAAAGAAAAGAAAAAATAGTGAAAATTGAATTGTAAGAAAAATGCAATATATCAATATTTATGAGATACAGTTGCAAGATACTGCATAAGATATTTGAATAGGCTATACTGCATGACTTTACAAAAATGTAAATATTTAATCCTATTGTTAATTATATCTAAAAATAACAAGGGATGATAGCAAGGAGGAGAAATGTTGGAATTGAGTTAAAGCAAGGTACACTCCAAGCATTTATAAGTATGTGATTATATATACTACAGACATGTATATAAAAATGTTCTTCATAGGTATAAGAATTATGTCACTGTACTTGGATATTTTAGGAAAAATATAGGACCAAGAAAGAGGGGCAAGGGATCTAAGGAATGGGAGGAAGAATATAGGGGGGCACAGGGTGGGTATTGAAAAATTGTATTGCTGTATTGTGTGCATATATGAATATGTGACAACAAATCCCATCATTATGTACAACTATAATGCACCAATAAAAAATAAGAAAGAAAAAGAGAAGACAACACAAAAGAAAAAAAAACCTTTGTAAACTTGGATTGGGCTAAAATGTTCAGATATGACATTCAAAAAACATTCATGAAAAGAATAAGTTGAACTTCAGCATAATCAAAACCTTAGCTCCTTAAAAGACACAGGTGATCTGGGAGTGGTGGTGCACACCTGTAATCCCAGACATTTAAGAGGCTGAGGCAGGAGGACTGCAAGTTCAAGGTCAACCTCAGCAATTTAGTGGGACTCTAAGCAACTTAGGGAGACCCTGTTAATAAATACATAAATAAATAAATAAGCAAGCAAGCCAGGGATGTGGGTCAGTGGTAAAGTGTCTCTGGATTCAATCTCTGGTACCAAAGACAAACAAAACAAAATTAAGCAACCAACCAAACAAACAAAAATAGACATTGTTAAGAAAATAAAGAAGGTATAGACCTGGACAAAATATTTACAGATTACTTATGTGACAAAGGGGCTTGTACTGAGTGTCAAAACTCAGTAGTAATAAACCAAGCAACCCAACTTAACAATAGATAAAAACAAAAGGTTTTTTAATTTTTTTTTTTTTACTGGAGATTGAACCCAGAAGTGCTAAACCACTGAGCAACATTCTAAACCCTTTGTGTATTTTATTCTGAGACAGGGTCTTGTTAAGTTGCTGAGGCAGGTCTCAAACTTGCAATCCTCCTGTCTCAGTCCCCTGAGCTGCTGGGATTCTGAGCCACCATGCCCATAATCAAATTTTTTTTCCCTTTTTTTTAAAAAAGTTTTTATGTATTTACACACCATGAAAACATCACTTCAATTCACATAAAGAAAAAAGTCCAGCACCCTCCAATCACAAGTTCCTCAAGTCTCTTTGTAATCTACTCCCTTTCCCTTCTCCACACCCATCACTAGGTAAACACTGGTCTCTTTTCTGTCACTCTAAATCAATTTTCAGTTTTGAGAATTTTATGTAATTGGAATCATGTAGTACTGTTTATTGTTTACCTACTTTCATTCAACACATTTTTTGATCATTAAGATCTTTTTTTTATTAATTTTTTTTATTTTTGAGCAACCTTACAAGATTTTAACAAAATAATATAAAATGTGTATATATTCTGGATATTGCAATTATCCCCAGGAGTGCCCCCCCCATTACCCTCCCTTATCCCTCCCTTCCCCTTCCCATTATAACTCTAAAAAAAGTATTAGATTGTAAAGCATTACATCTTATCTGGATTTA
>PVKS010044332.1:0-14384 GCA_004027875.1 Aplodontia rufa
GATTTGAAGGAGTGACTGTGATTGTTTGAGCCTTTCAATTATTTACATCCTTCTCAGAAGTAGCAAATGGGGAACCCAAGGGAGGAAACCATGGAATGGCATCAGCCTTGGCTAATTATGTGAATATGCATTTGTTCTTGATTATTTGATAATAATTCCTCCTCAATTGTACATCCATATTCAACTAATAAAAATGTAGCAAAATTGAAAAAAAATGGCAGAGAGTTTGGGGAATATAAGACAAACTCTGGGACTACTCAGGCATCTGTTATGGATAGAGCCAACCACATTTTTAGAGGGTCAAAGTGTCATTAAGTTCAGACTATAATGTAAATTCCTTCTATCCTCAGTAAGGGTCTTCATTTGCAAATTCACCTGTTCCCTTAAGTTTATCTGTACCCCAGAATTTGTAGTTGTGCCAGACTTCTGCCTTTATTCAAGGACATGTGCCGAGTTGTAAAACAATGAAGTCACAACATGTACCTTCCCAGGAGGTGGAGCAAGGAGACACTCTACCTTCTTGTTTTGGTTATCTATTGTAAAAAGTGTCTTTTTACAGACTACTCAGCTTCCCTTTTCTGGAATTTTGTGCTTTTTTGTAATTTTGAGGTTTAAAATTGGTCCCAAACAAGGTACTGAAGTGCTGTCCAGTGTTCCTATGCACAAGAAGGGTAAGATGTGCTTTCTGGAGAAAGTGTGTCACTAGAAGCTTCATCAGGTACGAGTTTGATACTAAAGCATCAGCAATATACTTTAAGCATTTTTAAATAGAAACACATATAAAACAAGTTTCTGTATTGATCCATTGACAAAATTGTTGTGACCAGAGACTTCTGGGAACCTAATCCTGAGTTTCCCCTAAGAACTTTGACTCTGTGTTTATTTATTCAGTAGTGCTCATGATCACTTTATGAAATCTACATAATGGGAATCACAAGAACCAGTTGTCCTCAGTGAAGAGCTAAGTATTGTAGGCTTCGGTTTCTTTTTCTTTTTCTTTTTCTTTTTTTTAGAAAGAGAGAGAGAGAAACGACTTTATTTGGTTTTTCATCTGGCCTTCCTTGCTCCAAAACTTAGTTGTGTATGTGGTGCTGGGATTTGAACTCAGGTCCTTGTGCATGCCAGGCAAGCACCTTAACCGCTGAGCCACCTCTCCAGCCCCTAGGCTTTGTTTTCTAAGCAAGGAAGTCCTTTAATGGATTTTAGGCTGGCAAGGATGATGGGAAAAGAGGTGGTTCATTTGAAAAATAAAAAAGGTATAACTGAAAGCAGAAATATAGGATTTCTCCAAAGTATGTTGGAGAAGGGAGAAAACAATTAGAGCAAGAAAGAAGCAATAGGAAATTAATTCAATGAGTACAAATGCTATAAATATAATAAGTACAAGAAATTCATATTGGAGATCAAGGTATTAATTCCAATATATTCAGAGTTTGAAAACAGTGAAATAAGAAAGCAAATGCCCTTTGACCCTACTTATGATGCCATGGGAGCCACGTTTTGGATAAATTTCCCCCTGAAACTGCATATGTTGAAGATTTGGTCCCCACCTGTGGCACTATTGGGATATGGTGGACCTTTAGGATGTGGGGTCTAGTGGAAGGAAGTTAAGCCATTGGGAGTGTGCCCTTGAAGGTATTGGGAACCTGGCTCCTTTCTTTGCCTCCCAGCTGCCATGAGATGAGCAGTTTCCTCTGGCAAACAATTTCACCATGTTGTGCTGCCTTACTACCAGTCCCTGAGAAACAGAGTCAACCAACTATGAACAGGAACTGCTGAAACCCTGAATCAGAATAAGCCTTTCTTTATCATAAGTTCTTCATCGTACGTATTTGGTCTCAGTGGTGGAAAGGTGAAACAGCAGAGAATGAGGATTGGTGGCATTGCTTGAAGATGGAGTCCTTAGGTGATCCAAGTATCTGTGTGTCAAATATTTGAAGACTTCCAGAAAACTGAATGTCATACAGTTCTGAAAAAAAACATGTAAGAATGAGAGGAGGAGAACTGTGAAATGTGCTGAAGGACCATTTTTTCGAGACAAGCACTTTACCCAGAACTATATGGTTCAAGTAGAAGAACACAGAGATATTAAGTCACATGCGTCCTTGGTGAAACTTGCATGATGGTTGGTGTGTGCAAATCCTTGAAGGAAGAATTGATGTTCCATTACATGGAAAAAGTAAGAATTCTTGGACAGTTTAAAACAAATAAATGATTCAGACTAAGATCTCCCTTCATTTTAAACTTTCCTGATTCATGGGAGAACTGTGAGATCCATAATATAATTGAATATAAGTTTTAAGGTGTTAAGATCTGTATTTTAATTCCAATAACTAGTTGGGCTGAATTGGTTAATCATTTGGAATTTCTGTACTAAATTTATAAAAGTGAATTAAACAACTTTCTTAGATGACTCAACAAAATATTATCAATCCCCAATATAGTATTATAAATGAAAGTGCTTTGAAAACCTTAAAGTAATTCATAAAGTGATTTTCAAAATTTCTATAGAAACTTGAGCAATGACATAATGACCCCTCTATACAACCATCTCTTTGGTCAGCCTCACATCTCAAAAATAGATTCATTCCTATAGATGTAGTCTTCATTCTAGATTTCAAGTTAAATGCAAGTATTTTACCTGGGGAGACTCATATATTAGCGTTTCACAAATGTACATTTATTCAACAGAATGTTTGTGGAAACAATATTATTATGTGATAAGTCATGATGACAAATAAATACTGATTGGAGGGCTTTATATTTAGTAGCACTTGGTAAGTTCTAGGCAATTAGATAATGGAGGGAGACTGAGAGAGATGATGGACTCCAAAGCTCAGTGTGTGTTCTTTGAGCAGGGAACAGAGGAGCAAGAGGAAGAACTAACAGAATGGGAGGAGGTTAGGCAAGTTAATGTCACCTACAAAACTCTGCTTTCTGTTATTCCGTGTGAAGTCATCTGTGTAAAGTACCCCAGGTCGATATACTCAATACTGAGAATGAATGGTATATGCTATGGTCTGAATGATTGTGGTCCCCCAAAACTCATATGTTGAAAACTAATCACCAATGTAAGGTGATGGTGTTAAAGGGTGGGTTGGAATTATGGTTAGTACATAGGAGTGGAGACTTCATAAATGAGATTAGTACCCTTATAAAAGATGTCTTTCCTCATTTGCCCTGTGAGGACACCGTGAGAAGACACCATATGTGAATCATCAATAGAACCTTCACCTGATGTCAAATGTATGGATGTCTTTACCTTGGTCTCCAGGACTATGAGAAATAAACTTCTGTCATTTATGATTGCCCAGTTCATAATATTTTGTTGTAGCAACTTCAGTGGACTTTGAAGATTTTATATATATATATATATATATATATATATATATATATATATAATTTATAACAGGTAATAATTTCTTTATCTTATCAGTAAAGACCTAATGCCTATAGATCTACTAATATATGCTAAGATATTAGGTAACCTTTTAGAAATTATTTGGAAAAATTTATGGGAAGAAATTAAACATGAATTAAACACAAAATCAAGAACAAAGCACAGGTATTTACCTAAATTCAACAGCATAGGAAGAACAAAGGAAATAAAATGATGAACAATAGTCATATGGCTGAAAAAGTGTTTTAAGAAGATATTTGTTAATTTCTGGAAAAAAATTTTTCTTTCGCTTTAGCCACTGAAATTGCTTTGATATGAATATGGAAAATTTAAGCACTTAACTAATGCGAACATTGGGTACTGAAGCATTAAAAAAATGAGAGAAGGATAACTTCCAAGAATGTTGATTTGGTGCTAGCCAATCCCAGCAAGCGGTTAGGCTAAAAGTTCATTAGCAGAATGGCAAGGTCCAAAGACTTTTTAAAGCTGTTTCACTGTGAAGGATACTTGTTAGAAACCCACACAGTATAAATAATCAGTCTAACTGATGTTACAAGGTTCACAGGGTGCAAAGTTTTGGTCTACTGTCTTGGTGGGAAAGACATCAATTAGGAAAAAAATAAATTGTTCCATCGATTCTAGAATGTACTTGCAAAATGATGTTTCTAAATGGATAAAAAAGATCACAAATTTGACAGCTAAGGATAAGGGTATTAGTGAACATTTTGATTCTGGAACCAAAGTACCTGATTAAAAACAGCTTAGAGGAGGAAAAGTTTATTTTGGGCTGATAGTTTCAGAAGTTCACTCCATGGTCAGTAGACTCCATTGCTTTGGACCTGAGGTGAGGTAGAACATCATGGTAGAAGCGCATAATGGAAGAAGTGCCCAGTTCCTCAGCAGCTAGAAGAAAGAGAGAGAGGGGTGGGGACATGATATAATCCCCAAGGGCACATCCCCAGTGGCCTACCTCCTCCAGCCCTGCCGCATCTGCCTATAGTTACCACCCAGTAATCCTTTCAAATTAGTATTCCACCAAATGGACTAATCCAATGATGAAGTTACAGCTGTCATTATAGAATCATTTCACCTCTGAACATTCCTTCACTGCCTAACACATAAACTTTTTCAGAGGACACCTCATATCCAAACTATAACCTTAAGTGTGTATGTATCTGTGTTTGTGTCTAAAAAAAAAAAAAACTCAGTAAATTCATTGAGAACAAGAGTTGATGGTTGCTTGGTTTCTCCCAAGAATTGTTACCGGTAAACTTAAGTGGGAGTTTAATATCATTGCCTTGATTTTTTAAAAATCGCATTCCCAGCTCAAACCTGTATTACAGTGCTCGAATTCTTCAGCTGGCTGTGAGAATATAGGTAAATAATTAGAGGCTGAGTTATAATATCAATTGCATCACTGATTAGTCATGAAGCCTCAGAAAAAGCAGTTAATCTGTCATGTTTTCTGACTTCATCTGCACGATTGAAGAAAGCGCATAAGCACCTGTTTGATGAGTGCACCCCTGGGGCCGACAAATTTGGCATGCTTTAAAATTAAATAGGCTATCATATAAATATTAACACAATTGTGTACAGAGTAGAGCTGAAAGGAAGCAGAACAGTTTGGAGTTTGGGTGCACCCTTAATTACTATAACATCTGCCATGCTTTGCAGAAGCTTCCCTGGAGATAAACCTGAACAAGAAGCTCACCTATGAGGAAATGCAAGCACATTACAGAGCAGGATACTGGAAAGGGAGAAGACAAATCCCTTCTGAATAATGTATCAGTTCAGTGCCTATAAGAAAAAAATTCCTCCATGAGACTCAAACAGGGCATCGATTAATTTTTCTCCAATGGGATGTTGTCTTTCACAAATCGTAGGAACACGCTGCAGCTCTAAATTAAACAATAATGCAAATCAAGAGGTCATATTTAGTTTCCTGAGTCATATGCACTACATTTTAAGGAAGAATCCCTTTTTCTTAGAAATTTCTCAATTTCTTAGGTTTGTTCACAGATTAGGTGAGAGTACCTTGGTGGGCAGAATTGCTTTTCTTAGAAATTTCTCAATTTCTTAACTTTGTTCATAGATTAGGTGAGAGTACCTTGGTGGGCAGAATGTTTTTTCTTAGAAATTTCTCGATTTCTTAACTTTGTTCATAGATTAGGTGAGAGTACCTTGGTGGGCAGAATTCCAACACAGGCCTAAAGATTCCCCCTGCTCCTCTGCATGTCATGTGTTATCTCCTGCCCTTCAGGGAATATGAGCAGCAACAGGAAGTCATGATCATTTACATGATAACATTACATAAGACTTAGTCATAATCATTGAAGGAATAAAGATATGGGCATGTGTGTCCTCTGGGGGCTAAAAATGGCCCCCAGACTGATCAATGCACAGAAAGTGGGGACTTCAGTCCAGAGACTGTGAAGGAGTAAATTCTTCTAGCCATCTGAACAAGCCTGGAAGTCGATCCTGAGCCTCTGGCGAGAGGCCAGCACCAACAACACACACCTTGACTTCAGTCTGAAGAGACCCCCGGGCAGACCAGTTCATGCAATGCCCAACTGCTCGCCTTGGAAATTGTGAGATAAATTTGAGTTTTTTTAAGCCACCAAGTGAGTGGTGATTAACTAAACAGAAATAGAAAACTAACACTGGTACCAAGCACTCGTTGATGGCAGTTACTCTCTTTTACCAGATGTGAAATTGCAAGGGTTGGGGGATGGGGAGATGGGGCAGTGATTTACTGGATCTCCCAAGGCAACAGTGATGGACTACTAATTACAAAGACCAGAAACAGGACAGAGAAGAAACTACAACTTCTCATATTAAAATTGCATTTGAAAAAAAATTATTATATCTGCACAAGATACGTGGTTCCAAAGGTGTTCAGGCAATGCCCTAACAGTGCCATAGAAGACTTCAATAATGAATGTCCTGATAGGATTCGGTAGTTTTAATTCTAATTGGTTCCTAATTGACAATGGTTCCACTTACGATATTTTAGCTTTATTACTGTGGGACAGTGATGCTCATTCTGTGGAAACGTAGCTTTGAATTTAGACCTTTTCCCAGACTAGTGGTATGTGGTTGGATCTTCTGCCTCCACGCTGGGCAGAAGCAGTGGGCCGCAGCTCCCACTCAGCCACAAGACCAGGAAGAGAAAACCCATACTTTACCACACACTGTTGCTGAGCTCAAATGGTCCACAGGTTGGCAGCATTAAATGCATCTTTGACTTCTGATATTCTCAACTTATGATGGACTTATCAGGAGGTAGCCCCATAAGAAGTCAATAAGCATCTGTTTGTAAGAATAAGAATTGTAGAGTCTGTAAAAACAAGGAGTTGTAGTTATTATTTTCCTTGACATTTCTGCATAATGTAACAAAATACACTTTTGTATGTTGATTTTTTTTCTTTTTCTTTTTTTAAGAGAGAAGGAAAGTGAGAGAGAAAGAGGAGAAATAGAATCAATTTTATTGAGTTTTTCACATGGCTTTTGTTGCTCTGACACTTAGCTCTGTACGTGGGTGCTAGGGTTTGATCCCGTGTACTTGCACATGCCACGCAAGCACTGGAACCACTGAACCACCGCTCCAGCCCCTGATTGTTTTGTTAATACTTGTCTTCAGCTTTCTTTTCCCAGTTGGTGTCCAATTTTCAAAATATTATTTGAGTATTTTAAGAATTTTAGAGTTTGCATATTTATTCAGTATAATAACCACAATCGTCATAATCATTACCCTCTGTTGCTATGTATTTAGGCAGTTTTGACAATTGGACATCTTTATACCATGTTATTTGATATTTTTAAATTTTTTCCTCATGATAAATAGTGAAAAGTGTAGTTATTATAACATCCACCACATGCTATATAGGTTATCCTAAAAAATACATTAAAAAGACTTAGTTACTTATAAAACCACCTCACCAGATAATTTTAAAGCCATGTTCAGTAAATAACAAATATTCTGCCTTTCAGAAAGTGTAAGTGCTCATTCAAAAAGCACACCACACTATTTAATTACACATAAAAATATAATACACATCATTACTGTGTGCTTGTATCTATACATAGAAAGGATAGAGATGCTCAGTGTTAACCTTTATAACCAATAATTCTCAAGTACAATAATAAAATTATATGTAAATGTGCTTAATAATAATGATAATAATAAAGTAATACAAACTTAATATTTTATATGTTAACATATATATATATGTATATATATATATATATGGATGAATAGGTCTACAGAGAGAACTCATGAATTTTACTAAAAATGTCAGAGGATAGAATTAGGAGAAAAGATCAAAGAATGTGAATTTACCAAATCTTTTAAATATATATTCATGCAAGAGTTTTGAGTTTGATGATCGATTGGTCAGCCCTTGAAACACTCATAATTTTTAAAATTATTTTATATCTGTAGATGATTAAATTTGAAGGAAATATATAATCTCTGCACAATAGAAAGGGTGTAGAAAAATGTGAATTTTTGAACACAGTGGTACTTATTTTTTTCTGTAAGTGACATTATACTTGTCAGATTGTTTTTATCAATCAGGTAATTTCTTTTATTATTATGTAATAAATGCACTCTTTTTTTACTGAAAAGGAAATCAATTAGAACTTCCATTAATTCTAGGAGACGGTGGATAAACCTCGTAAATTTGCATCTACATTTTCAATATTTCTTGTCAAAGCAGGAGACTAAATGTAAAATTTCTTGGAGCATGGGGATTTTGTATTCCTTGTCCCCCTGGGAATAGACTTCTTGTTTTCTATAATGACTGCATCTTGCTGTACCATGGACAGAGCTGTCCTTACTTTGAAGGCAGGCCTACACTCCACGTACTGAGCAAAGCCACCTGCTCACCATCAGGACTGAACTGAACACAATGCACAGTCACAAAGGAGGCGGAAGAAAAATTTTAGAAGAAAATGAAAAAAGAGAAACATTTAGAATCGTAGAGGTACCAAAATTATGGGAATGTGTTTTGGTTTTAGGGATCTATTTCTTCCTAAGTCTAGCAACATCATTTCTCAAGAAGGTGAATCCCAAGGGGACGAGAACATTTTTTCTTTGGTTTCCTCTCGATCCCTGCTGAGTAATTAAACATGTAATATTTAGGGTAGTAGAAATGTGCACAATATTGGTGACAGCTCTGTTGATGCCAATCAAATACTTTTATCTGAGCCACAACAGGACAAGCAGGGATTAGATATGTAGACACAGGGTGGGGAGCTTATTCTCTGTCCTCTTCTCACTCCACTATGCTTCCAGGGGTTCATGGTAATTTCTACCCAGAAAGCTGTTGTAAACAGTGCTGGTCAGTTGTTATTTCAATTATATGTGAACAGATCCGTAAAAGGCAACCTCTCCACCCCATTAAAACCATCGCTACTCTCCAACTTTCTTGGACAACTATACAAAGCTGGTAAATCAACTCGATTGCTACTCAATTCCAGAGGGCATGCAATGATTTACATTTATTTGCCAAAAATTTCTTTCTTTTCACCCCAGCAAGAGCCAGGGCATGATTTATAAGGATGCAAAAGTTCTAGCACAGATGTTGCGCAGCCTCAGCAGGCTTCCTCTGCGCAGTGTGAGGGACTCTTTCTTTTAGGTCCCATGCTCCAAAACAGGTAGCATGAGATACAGGCAAGAGCTGCAGATTCCAGACAGCTTAACACAGGGCATGAACTGACCCCTGGGATAATAAATGCACTTGGCATTTATCTTCCTAGCAGGTCTGTACTGAGCGGCACATAGAGAGGAGGGCGCGATTTAACTTCTTGTAAGCTTGTGTCCTGTTGAATCCCTAGTGGACTCCTGAATCATAAAAACATTATTTTCTAGAACAAATGGCAAGTTCATTATATTTTCTCCCTCTTTGCAAGCCTCTCCTGGACAAACAAGTCTGAAAGATTAAAGAGATACAGAAGAGAAAAAAGTGGATCTCACTTTAGTCCATTTATTGATATATTTCATAATTAGAATTAAAAGTACACTCATCAAGTTTCGTCAGACTGACCACTCATGTATACTTAGGAAACTTGCTTTTGAAAACCTTGAATAACACTCTGCTTTCAGTCTTGTGCTTTTATCAGAAAATAATATCTGGAGATCCTTCAGCTCTAATGTCACACAATTGAAGTTGCCTCCCAAGACAGTGTGACTGTTCTTATTTCTTATTAAATGAACAAATGACAATCACAGATAGGCAGAGTTTTGTGCTCCTTAGAGTGGTAGCATTTTTAACTTCACATGAACAATACCATCAAATCTGTGAAATGTATCTGTGCCAAAAAATATAGTTCAATTTAGAAATGCATTGCATTCAGCAAAGTGATATTTTATAACATTGTAGAAGTGAAGCTTTGTTTACAAATCAGAAAACATTTAATAGAGACCATTAAAGTCATCAAATTAGTTCTCAAAGTTTAGTCTGGTTAAGCATCACCTAGAATGTTTATTAAAAATATACATTGGATGGGGCTGGAGTGGTGGCTCAGTGGTTTCGGCACTTGCCTGGCAAGCATGAGGACCTGGGTTCAAACCCCAGCACCACGTACACAACTGAGTGTTGGAGCAACTAAGGCCATGTGAAAAACTAAATAAAGTTGTTTCTCTCTTTCTCTGTCTCTCTCACTGTCCCCCTCTCTTTAAATTAAAAAAAAAGCCCTCTCCTCTTCTTAAAAAAAAAAAAAAATATATATATATATATATATACATTGGACTGAGAACATAGCTCAGTGGTAGAGTACATGCTTAGCATTTATAAGGCCCTGTGTTCCACCTCTCATACCAAAAATACTTATTTCATTGACATCATCAAAGAGAATCAGATTCAATATGTTTGGCAAAAATTCAGGAAATTCTCTTGAGGCTGTCTTTTTTCCCATTAAGTTAATAAAATATATGTTGATTTTCATTGAAAAACTATAGTCAATTTTACTGACATTATTAGTAATTATATTATTAGTCCAATTTAATTTTTAAATGGAATCAGGCAAAATGGATTAATGTTCTAAATGACTGTGCTGGTCAGTTTTCCAGGACTGTAACAAAATACCTGAGGTAATTAAATTATAAAGAGGAAAGATTTATCTTGGCTTACTGTTTTGGAAGCTTCAGTCCATGGATGATTGGCTTGCTTGCTTTTGGGGGCTGTTCCAGAGAGCACATCATGCCAGGTGGAGTGATGCATACCTGTAATCCCAGTGGCTCGGGAGGCTGCGGAAGGAGGATCACAAGTACAAAGTCAGCCTCAGCCCTAGCAACTTAGCAAGAACTTGTCTCAAAATACATAGTAAAAAAGGGTGTGGGGATACTGCTTAATGGTTAAGCACCCCTGGGTTCAATAAATAAATAAATTTCACATCATAAAAGGAGAATAAGGAGGAATTAAGCTGCTTAACTCATGCCTGGGATACAAAAACAAACAAACAAACAAACAAACCAAAAACCAAGGAGGAAGAGGAAGAGGAAGGCTCTGTTCACACTCTGCACTTTGAAGATGTGGCCTCAGTGACTTAAATATCTTACACTGGGCCCCAAATCTTAAAATTTCTACCACCTCCCTACAAGGCCACAATATAGAGACCAAGCCCATAACACATGAACCTTTTGGGAAAATTCCATTTCCAGACCATAACAATGACTGTCACATACCCATCAGATCTTCACAGTTGGTTTATTTCCTGTAATTATTTTTTGCAATTTTTTGTGTTTTCTTTTTTTCTAAAAATTCATATTTTTCTTGGATTTTTTAAATATGTGTTTTATATTTTAATAAATATTGTTGGAAAATGAGGAAAACATTTTAAAATTAGTAACAATGTAGCTGTTTATTTTTATCTTTATTTTTTAAGGAGAGAGAGGGACAATGAGAATCAATTTTATTTCATTTTTCATGTGGGTTTCATTGCTCTGACACTTGATTGTGTATGTGGTGCTGGGGTTCGAACCTGCATCCTGATGCAAGCTGGGGAAGTGCTATAATCTCTGAGCCACTGCTCCAGCCTCTAGTTGTTTATTTTTATTTAGGGATCCTTAGCAGATCTCAAGAGCTGACTGTATGCATAACTGTCAGATTTTCACACATTGTTCATTGATTATAATTCTCATCATTCCCGAAGTGGTCTATTTCTAAAAAAAAAAAAAAAATGTTAAAACATACTATCAAAAAGTGGAAAGAAGAGATACAGAAATGCAAAACTCCATTTATTAACATGTTGTTAAAAGAATGATTCCATTTGGAATTGGTGCTAACTCCCCTTAAAGAGAATTAATAGGGCACAGAAGGACAGCCTCCTTTCCTTGTTCTCTTCCCAGCCTGGTCCAATAGGGTGTTACAAAGTGGTTGCTTAGTAACTGACCAGTATGACCATCTTTCCTCTCCCTATATGCAGGCATAATTAATTGCCAGATTTTGAATTACTACAGTAATTTTCTATTTCAGTGACCTTATTGATATAACAGAATTACAGAAATTCTGAAGTCAAATTTTCTGGTCCAATGTAGCATATGATGATAACCTTCTATTCTGGAATTATGTGATTTTCTCATTTGAACTGAGAAAACAAAGTCTCAAGAAAGAAGTGTTGAGCTATGTGTGATGGTGCACAGCTGTAATCCCAGTGACTCAGGAGGCTGAGGACTGCAAGTTCAAAGTCAGCCTCAGCAAATTAGTGAGGCCCTAAGCAACCTAGAAAGACCCTATCTCAAAATAAAAAAGTAACTATGTAAACATACATTTGTTCTTGATTGTTTGATAATGATTCCCCCTCAATTGTAACTCCATATTCAACTAATAAAAAAATAAATAAAAAGGACTGAGGATGTGATTAAGTATCCCTAGGTTCAATCTCTAGTACCCTCACCCCTGCTCAAAGGAAAAAAAAAGAAAATAAAAAGTGTTGATTTGGTTAAAGTCATTAAGATAATACATAGTTAAGTCCAAAAGGCTTAAAATCAGATCTTCCAAAACCTATGGCATGTTTTTCTAATCCAACTCAACTATTTTTGAATTTTGTTTGACTATTATCACCACTTAATTCATTTCTGTAATAACTAAGGACTTAAATTACATGCACAGACACACCCAGATTTCTGATTAGTTCAAATTATTATATTATGCTTAGAACTAAATTTGGAATAAGAGTTTCTCTTCTCTTATTACTTCTTCAACATCCTAAGTCATGAAAGTGTACATAAAAATTTCTCATACATTCTGCTCTTGGTAGAATGAAAATTAAGAAATGCCCCAACAGTTAGATTCTTCTGCTTACTATGACTTGAAATGGCATCTATGCTGATTGTTTTTTTAAAGGCAGAGGGACAGTGAGAGAGAATCAATTTTATTTAGTTTTCCATGTATCCTTTGTTGCTCCAACTCTGCATGGTGTATGTGGGGCTGGGGTTCAAACCTGGGTCCTCACACATGCCAGGCAAGTGCCATAACAACTAAGTTTCCCCTCCTGCCCCTATGCTGAATTTTAATTTATATTAGGAAACTTTTAGCCATACCGTTTTCTGACAAGATAGTCTTCAGGCACTTCCATACCAAATTTTTAAAATTATCCTTTTCTTTTTCCTTTAAGGCAGGGTCTTATTGTGTTGCAGGATGCTCTTAAACTCCTAGGTCTAAGTCATGTTCCCACCTCAGTCTCCTAGTCTCCCAAGTTATTGGGACTATGAGTGTATGCTGTCATACTTGGCCTTAAAAACTATCTTTTGATCTTTTGCCTAATTACTTGTTTTTATATTTTTATAAATTTTTATTTTTTTATAAATTTTTATTTTTAACTTATGAATAATACTGGTATACATTTAGGAGATAAAATGTGATCTTTGGATATACATTTTTTATGTTGTGGAATGATTAAATCAAGATGATCAACAAATCTATCATCTCACACATTTAGCTGTTTTGGTGTGGTGAAAACATTTTAAAAACCTACTCTTTTAGTAAGTTGGAATTATGTGTAATGCATTAAATAAGTATTATAATGACCATTCTATGCAATAGATCACTAAAGCTTATTGTTTTTGCTGGCTTTTTTATTGCTGTGACCAAATGACCTGACAAGAACAATTTTAGGAGAGAGAGTTTATTAGGGGGTTCATGGTTTTAGAGGTCTTAGTCCATAGGTGGCTGACTCCATTCCTCAGGGCTCAGGGCAAGGTTGGACATCATGGCGGAAGGCAGGGCTCCAGGGAGCAAGATAGAGACTTCATGTCAACTAAAAAAATATACCCCAAAGGCATGTCCCCAATGACCCACCTCCTCCAGCCACACCCTACCAGCCTGCAGTTGCCAGTTAATCCCTATAAGGGGATTAACTCACTGATTGGGTTAAAATTCTCATAACCCAATCATTTCACCTCAGCCTCCCTGGGTTGTTCCACATGAGCCTTTGGGGGAACTTTTCATCCAAACCATAACACTTATTTATTCTGTCTAGTTGAATCTTTGTACCCTTTGACTAGAACTACCCCCCCCACACACACACACACACTCTCAGTCTCTGGTAATTACTATTGTATTCTCTAGTACAATGAGTTTGATGATTTTTAAGATTCTATATGTAAGCAAGATCACGTGTTTGACTTATTTCCTTTGCAAAAATGTTCTCCACATTCATCTATGTTGTTGTAAATAACAAATTTTCCTTCCTTTTCGAGACTTAATAGCATTCCATTGTGCACAATATGCTAATCTTCTTTCTTCATCTATTCATCTAATGATGGACACCCAGGTTGTTTCCATAGATAACACTAAAAACTTTAAAAAGAATAATATAATTACATTAAACTAAAAGCACCTACATGGCAAGAAAACAATAAAGAAACAGCCCACAGATTGGGATAAAATATTTGAAAGCCATATATCTGATAAGGGACTAATATCCAAAATATAGAAACTCAACTCAATATTTTTAAAAATGATAGCTGTCAAAAAAAAAA
>PVKS010044333.1:0-14383 GCA_004027875.1 Aplodontia rufa
CATAACTTGCCTGAAGTGAAGGCCTTCCGGAACGTTCTCACTTTGTTCAGGGCTGGTCTTAGAAGTCTTCTATCCATGGTTTATGTTAGCACCATACAAGTTCCCACTGGGGTCCTGGGTTCTTGCTGAATGCAGAAGGTGGGGGGAGCCGCTGGCTGAGGCACTGTGATAGGAGAGGGGTTGTTTAAAGTTCAGCTGAGCCCCAGTTTCCCTGTCCTAACTCTCTTCCTGGGGGACCTCTGGCCCTTCCTCTCCAATAGGTCAGGGGCATGCGAGGTCCAGGCTGCAGGCTTCTGCACAGCCTGCTCCAGGCGACTCTGGCTGGGGTGGCCACGCTAACCCGTAGGCCCAGGGCCAGGTGCAGGGCTGGGGGCAGAGGGTTGGCAGGAGGAGTTGAGCGTAATCTGTTTGTGTGCCAAGCACGAACTACAGTGCCGACCATAGTCCCCAGCACCTCTGCCTCCACCACCGTGTTGACAGCGACGAAGACGACGGCCGCCATGGAAAAGACCAGCGACCTCCCGACTCTGAGCAGCAGGTGAGCTGGCTCTGTTGCTGCTGTCCCTGGTGCCTTAGGTGGCCCAAGCTGCTCCAGTGGGGGAAGCTTGAAGACCCGGGGCCCAGCCAGAGCTTGGTCCAAGGCCTTCAGGTTCCGTGGTGAGGGTGAGGAGGCTGGGGCCTCCCCGCGTGCTCTCAGCCCCACAGATGCCTCTTCTCGGTGCAGAGTGCGGTCTGTGGGTTTCCTAATTCCTTCGTTCCCATGCCCCACTTTTACTGACCCATGTCTACATGACAGGCGTGGGACACAGGGGTGGAGCCTGGTAGGAGAGAGCGATGGGCACCAGTCAGGGAGGACAGCAGGACTGCTGTGTGTGGGCACAAGATTTAGGGCCCCCGGGATCCTCTTGGCCCAGTTCCCCATCCAGGGGGCTTAGGAAGGCTTGGGGAAGTCCTGTTTCCCTAGGGTTCCTGTAGCTACAAGAACAGTGGCCCTGGTATCCCCCATCTCTAGAGCACCCGGCAGCTCACGACAGGGCATACTGCCTATTATTATTATTATTATTATTATTATTATTTTAGAGAGAGGGACAGAGAGAGAGAAAGAGAGAAGGGGGAAGAATCAGTTTTATTTAGCTTTTCATGTGGCTTTCGTTGCTCTGACACTTCATTGTGTACGTGGTGCTGGGGTTCGAACCCAGGTCCTTGTGCATGCCAGGCAAGTGCTCTAACCGCTCAGCCACTGCTCCAACACCCCCATTCCCATTTGCCCTATTTTGAGAGTTATTTTTTCCTATCAAACTGCTTTTTAATAAGAATAGCTAAGGAGTCCTCATCTTATTAATCAATCTTTTATGTCAATACCAGCTACAGCCTTTGATTAGCATGAGATGGATAATTCATTCATTTGGTCAACAAATAGCCGTTGGGCACCACTCACACCTGTGGCTGTTTAGAGGAACATGAGGGAGTACAAGAATAAACAAAATCAGCACAGGATCTGCCCTCGAGGTACTGACCATCTCAGGATGACTAATGTGACCAATTAAAGTTGATATAACTAATTGGTAAATTTATTTTTGTATTTCTGTGAATTCAAAGATGAATGGGAGTCCTTGCATGTTCACAACAAAGTAGCACAGATTTGGTGACTTAAGCAACAGAAATGGATTTTTCCCACAGTTTTGGGGCCAGGAGTCCAAGTCCAAGGTCAAGGGCTATTTTTTCCCAAGGTCTCCCTCCTTCACGCCATCTCCCTCTGGGGTCTGCCCTTTGTGTACGTCTATGTCCTATTTTCTTCTTATAAGGATACCAGTCACAATGGATTAGGGCCAGCATCAATGGCCTCTTTAATTACTTAAAAAAATTTTTTTTGAGACAGAGTCTAGGCTAAGTTGCTGAGGCTGGCCTCCATCTCTCCATCCTCTTGCCTCAGCCTCCTGAGTCACTGGGATTATAGGCATGTGCCACTGCACCTGACTTTAATTACCTCCTTAAAGACCTTATCTCTAAATACAGTCACATTCTGAGTACCAAAGGGAGATTCTGTCCCTTGGCTTTCTTCCAGCTTTGAGTGGTTGCCAGCAGTCTTTGGCTTGTAGCTGCTTCAGTCCAGTCTGCCTCTGTGGTCACCTGGCTTCTCGCTGTGTGTCTGTCTGAATTTCTCTTCTTACCATAACAGTCCTTGGCTTAGGGCCCAGCCCAACTGATATGGCTTCATCTTCCTTTGGTCACATTGACAAAGACCCTACTTCCAAACAGGTCACATTCATAGGCTCAAGGTGGACAGAAATTTTGGGGGCCACTGTTGAGTCTCACAGAGGGCAGGCACGGAAGGAGGGAGGCTGTTAGGAGCCCACTGCCATGCGATTTCTGCTGGCTTCTGGACATGCTGGAGCCCTCCTCTCCTCAGAAAGCATCCCTGAGGGTGCGCTGGAACCCTGGCCGTGAAGGCTGCGAGGCGGGTGCCCACCCCTCTGCCAGCGGCTGGACAGGGCTCCGAGGCGGAAGGCGAGGCTGGTGCAGGGGCCTGCTCTGCTGTTCCAGGAACCCCTTCTCCAAGCTCAGCGTCCTCCTCCCGCTGGTCTTTGCTGTGCTGCTGCTGCTCCTGGTGGCGGCCTCGCTCCTGGCTTGGAGGATGCTGAAGCGACAGAAGAAAGGTGAGGCCCGGCTGGCGGGGTGGGGGGTGAGGGCTGATGGCAGCTCAGGAGCCAGCGCCCACAGGTCACGAGGTCAGGCTCAACCAAACCCCTTTCCTGTCTGGCTTTACTTCCACATTTTCATGTAGTTACGTCACTTTCTCTTCTTAGAAAGCCGGGGACCTACGTCTTCTCCCAGCCTGGGAAGTCTGGGCGGCCAGACGCCGATGCTGGTTCACCGCTTTTTCTCTGAAGAGTCAGCCATGGACTAACTTGTATTTATTTTAATTTAAAAAATTTTTGGTAACAGGGATGGAACTCAGAGGCGTTTAATCACTGAGCAACATCCCCAGCCCTTTTTATTTTTTTATTTTGAGACAGGGTCTCCCCAGGTTGCTTAGGGCCTCCTTAATTTGCTGAAGCTGGCTTTGAATTTGCAATCCTCCTGCCTCAGCCTCCTGAGCCACTGGGATTACATGTGTGTGCCAGCACACCCAGCTAGCCAAGGACTAACTAACTCTTAAGCTCACCTCAGCCTCTGGATATTTGAAACTGAAAACAGGGGAAAGTCTTGTTTCTTTTTGTTTCTGGGCCAGGGGGGCTGGGGTGATGGCGGGGGCAGGATTACAGAGACTGAAAGCAGATGACCCAGCTGGGTGCAGCTTGGAGCAGTTCTGTCCTGCTTGAACCCTCACCTGCCAGGCAGGGCCAAGCATCCAGAGGCAAGAAAGGGACAGGCCCAGCTGCCTGGTGACCCGCAGACCCCTGGAGACTAACCAAGATAAAGGCGATGGGACCAAGAAAAAGCGAGTGCCATGGGAGATGGGTCAGATGGCCTGGTCGCTGCGGAAGGCAGACACAACTTCCAGCTGAGGCCTGCAGGACACATGGGGCCGAGAGCCTCTGGCAGAATTTGCAGAAAGTCAACTCCAGGGAAGCTGAAGGCTGTTGGGGGCACCTGAGCAGTTCTCCCATGAGGGGACCATGTGGGCTGGGGTCTTCCTCTTTTTTGGATGGAAAAATGGAAGCCCAGAGAGGGGACGTGACCGATGTCACCAGTGTGTCATCTGAGGAGCTAGAATCAGAACTGGGTCCCTGTCTCTGAACGTGGAGTCCCGTTCACCCTTTCCCCTCACACTTCTCTTCCCTGCACCCAGGCCTCTGAGCGCCTCAGGGATGGGCCTTCTAACTCTGGACTGTTCTGCTTTTCAGATGCGGGGCTGTCTCCAGAGCAGGTAAGAGTCCCTGGGTTACACCAGGGAGACCAGCCAGCTCCTTCCCCCTCTTCCTCAACTGCCAGGAGCCCTGAAGTCAGAGGAGCTGTGTTTTGAAGTATGCATGCTTCCTTGGCCGCTGCAGGGCCCTGGAGGACGAGAGGCCTGGAAACATCCAGAGGGGAGGAGGCCTGGGGGGCACTCGCCCAGGGAGGCAGAGGCTCACGACCCTCTGGAACAGGCTCCTGTGCCCGCAGGTCCCTGGGGTGACTCCTGCCTGTGTCCCCTGGCAGGGTCTGCAGCCCCTGGAGGGTGAGCTCTGCTATGCAAATCTGTCCCTGCAGCAGCCTGGGACCTCCGCCAACGCTTTCTCCTCCGCCCAGACTAAGCAGGCCGAAGTGGAATATGTCACCATGGTGTGTGCTTCCTGGGGACTGCTCCCAGGCACTGTCAGGGTGGGCTTTCGGGTACCCATAGGGGTACAGCAGAGGAGGCTGGGTGATGGGCAGGGCCCGGCTTTGCAGGACTTCCTGAGGAGCACCCTCTCAGGCTTTCAGAAGCGTTTCCATACCCAGTCTCAATCCTGGGGACTCAGGTCTGATGTGACCCTTGCACTGGGCAGGAGAGAGGTGGCCCACATGGCTCGGGGTTCCACAGGAAGCAGCGGCCGTGTGGCAGAGGTGGGGAGTCTGTTGGGTTGTGACTAAAGCTCTTTTGGGGAGCCTGGCAGAGCAGAGGGAAGCTGGAGGGAGTTGGGGGGGGGGACTTCTGCAGCCTGAGCCCTGCACCTGCCTCCTCCAAGGGTTCCTGTGTCCCATCCCTGGGCTCCAGCCCCCTGCCAGCCACTCTGACCTTGCGACCATCTGCATCGCAGGCTCCCTTTCTGAGGGAGGAAGTTTCCTACGCATCTCTGTCTCTGGACATCTTGGATAAGGAGCCAACTTATGGGAACACAGGCCACATTCCCAGCAGAGGCCATGGGGAGACCACGGAATACAGCAGCATCAGGAGGCCTTGACCTGAGCTGCCGCCTCACTCTTGGACCCTGTACGAGGCCTGTGTGTGCTCCTGCTCATCTGTTTTCTGTCCCTGCTCCCACCAGGGCCAACCAGTGGCTGAGGCTCTGCTTGATCAGCCAGCATGGCCCCCGGCTCCAGCTTGGGCTGGGGGCCCAGTCTCAGGGGGCTTTGGGGAATTAGTAGCCTCTTTGCATCCCCTCCTCTCCCACATAGACTGGGATGGGGTTGCCATGGGAATGATAATGATGATAATAATGGTAATAAACATTTATTTATTGCTTAGTATGTTCAGGGGACTGAACAATGGCCCCCCTTGTCCATATCCTACCTCCCAGAACCTGTGAATATACCTGGTATGCAAGACATTGCCCAGGAGATTAAATTAAGGACTTTAGGTGATGAGGTTATTCTGGATTATCTGGGGGGACCCAAAGTACAACCACAAGGGCCCTCCTAAGCAGAGGTGAGAGAGCCAGCAGGGGAGGGGGCAAAGTGCTCAGCGAGGTGGAGGTTGGAGCAATGTGGCCAGGAGTCAAGGAAGGCTGCAGACCTGGGACCGATTCCCTCCTGGAGCCTGCAGAAGGAGCAGTCCCCTGACACCTTGGCTTGAGCCCAGTGGAACTGACCTTGTACTCCTGGCCTCCAAAGCTGGAGGAGAATAAACGTGCGTTGTTTGAAATCAAGCCACTAAACTTGTGGTACTTTATTCAACGGCAATAGGGTACTACATGGCAGGTGCTTTTCCTTCGTGTTTCACCTATGGTAATGAATTCAATCCTTCAAGGAGCTCTGACGTTGCCCCATTTCACAGATGAGGAACCCGAGGTGTAGACAGCAAGCTGCACCGAGTTTTGTGGCGGGTAGGCAGGTGACCTGGAATTTGAACCCAGGCATTCGGCTCCAGATTCCAGAGCCTGAACCACTCCCCTGCCCTGTTTGTGTAAGAGTGTGTGTGTGTACACGTGCACGGTCATGCAGTCACTCACAGGGACAGTGAGAGGCATAGATGCTGGACTTATTTCCCTTATTCTAGGGTCCTGGCTTGCTAGCTGGGCTCCCTCTCTCCAGAATATGTCCTGAGTCCTATGGTGGCCCAGCCTAGTCCAAGCCACTAACCCATCGCCTGCCTGCGTCCCTCCTGCATTCTTTGCCCTGGGTCCACTGTCCTGAGCAGCCAGAGTGATCAAAGCGCAGAGCTGGTCACCCCCTGCTTATGACATTCCAGTGGTTTCTTCCTCAGCTGGCAAGGTCCCCGGGAACCCACCCCTGCCTGCGCTCTGGGCTCCACCCACTTTCCCTCTCCCTGCTCACCACCCTTCTTCTGTCCTTGTAACAAGAGATTATGGTTTGGATCTGAAACGTCCCCCAAAGGCCATGTGTTGCAGGCTTGGCCCCCAGCTGATGGTGCCGTTGGGAGGTGGTCCACCTGCAGGAAGTGGGTCTGGTGGGGTGGAATGCGGTCACTGGGGTGTGTCCCTGCAGGAGACACCTGCCCTCCTCTCCCCCGACTTTCTGCTTCCTGGCACCGGGAGGTGAGCAGTTTAGCCCTGCTGTGTGCTCCCTGCCATGACCTTCTGCTGGCCACAGCCAAAGGCAATGGTGCCAAGCAATCCCAGACTGAAATCATGAACAGAATAAATCTTTCCTCCTTACGAGTGATCATCTCAGGTGTTTTGTCACGGCAATGAAAGCTGACACGCAAGGTAAGGCTCACTCCCTTCTTTCTGGAATGTTCTTCCTGCGGATCTGTGAACAGCTGGCTCCATTTCATCATCACATTCCAGCTCAAGTGTCACCTCTCAAAGACGCCTTCCCTGACCACCCTGAGGGCCACAGCCTGCAGCCCACCGCCATGTCTCTTCGTCTCGTTGCCCTGTTTCTTCGTGTTGTGAGCTGCTTGGGGGAGTTACTTGCTTATTGGGGTGTGGGCTTGCTTTCCCCCAGCTGAGTGCTGTCTGAAGCGGGGACCCCCCTTTGCTCTCCTTGCTTAGCTAGTGTCTGGCACACAGCTGGTCCTCAAATGTTCAGGTGATGAAATGACAGATGGCTCAGACTGGGGAGCACAGGGCCCGCTCCAGGAGCAGGCCCGGCAGTGTCCATCCTTCTAGGAAGAGAGTCCTGGAAATCGGGACAGGTGGGGTGCCATGACGCCTCTGACTGGAGGGCAAAGTTCCATGGGTTCACTTGGGTTGATTTTGGTGGCACTGGGGCTGAAGTGTCAGGGAGAGGCATGAGGACTTGAGAAGGGAGGACAAGCTATGCTTGAGGACCACAGGTAAGCGACCCAGCAGGCACAGGGCCATTACCAACATGTCCTGAGGTTTTCCTGACCATTCGCAGCTGTGGCCACCCCAAGTGGATCTGGGCCAGATGGCCTGGGTGACTGGCTCCTGCATTTTGTTCCAGAGATAAAGATGATTCTCTGGGATTTTTTTTTTTTTTAAAGAGAGAGGGACAGTGTGAGAGAGAGAAAGACAGAATCAATCCTATTTAGTCTTTCATGTGGCCCTCGTTGCTCAGACACTTTGTTGTGTATGTGGTGCTGGGGCTTGAACTTGCATACTCACACATGCCAGGCTGGTGCAGTAACTGCTGAGCCACCTCTCCAGCCCCTGATTTGCTGGAATCTTAAGAGCTTTTCCATCCTGGGGGAATTTGCAGAGCCCTAAAAGCTTCACTGTGTTGAGCTGGTCGTATAGACTGGTCAGGTCAGAGTGAGACTTTTTTCTTTGAGATGAGTCTGGCTATCCTGCGGAGACTGGCCTTGAACTATGATCCTCCTGCCTCAGCCTCTTAAGTCACTGAGACTGCAGGCAAGCATCGTCATGCCCAACTGCAAGACTGCTCTTGACCTGGGCTGTTTCAAGATGCACAGAGCAAAAAGTGCCTATAGGGAGAGCTTTAAATAGAAACGTTCAGAGCAGAGCCATATTGGAGTGAGTTCAAGTATAAGAATCAAAGTCCTAACACAAAGCCTCCAGCCCGTGCATCCCTGGGCCACTTTAAGCTTTGTGCACAAAGCGGCTTCATTTCTGAGTTTATTTCAAGCATCCTGCACCAAACACAGCGTTACAGGGACACGTTCAAGCTGGATGCAAGGACTTCATCTTTCCTGGTGATACATGGTGGCAGGTCTGGTGAACTTTACTGTAGGGATGCGGATACAGAAACGCGGGGGAAGACTAGAATTCAGCTCAGTTTGGCTGCTCTGCCTTTATCAGGACAGATGGACACAGGCTGGAAAAGCTTCTGGCAGCCTGATTGAGATGAGGAAGGGTAAGTCAGCTTAGAAGCCTGACGCACTTGGATCACTTTTAAAAGCCTTAGGCAACCTTTGGAAAGAGCGTGTGCAAGACTGGAGATATTATAGTCCAAAATTTCAGCCATCTGGATTGGTAGCTTTCTGCAAAGCGACCTTCTTGAAGTCCTCAGGATTACGGTCGTCTAGCTCCTGACATTCGTGAACTGGTCCGGTCAATCCCACAGCTGACAGAGCCGATTGCTGACGGTGTTTCTGACGGAAGAATCTGGGTTCCTTACAGGCTGGCTCCAGACAGCAGGAACCAGCCTCTAATCCAGCCTGATTTGTTCAAGCTTGTTCTAGAATGCCGGGGAAGTTGGGGTGGAGGAAGGGAGGCAAACATAG
This sequence comes from Aplodontia rufa, assembly GCA_004027875.1. NCBI lineage: Eukaryota > Metazoa > Chordata > Mammalia > Rodentia > Aplodontiidae > Aplodontia > Aplodontia rufa. The sequence continues at coordinate 8,516 of PVKS010044333.1, forward strand.
GGAAGAAGTTGGAGAGGAAGCTGTGTCACAGTGTTTACGGAGCTGTGTCTGGGTACTGTCTCAGCCATATCGTGCTACTCCAAGAAGACTTCACCGTGGCAGATTTCGTGTGGCTGGCCAGCACCTTTTGCAAGACAGAGAATTTGGCTATGGTCCCTCTGGTCTGAGTGAGGGTGACATTTACTATTTTGCTGTACAGTTTCCAGGAAAGCACATTCTGTTAAAAGAAGCTCCAGGATGTTGAACTACTCCGCTCTGATTGAGTGCCTAATTATTTATAGCACATCTCAAGTTGCTGGGGCTTCCCTCTTCTGGTTTTTTAATTATTAATATTTAAAGATTCCACTTGATAAAAATCCGAGGGTTTGGATTGTCTCCCCTAGAGAAGTGTGTGCGCCACTGGCTTCCAGAAAACCAAACTTTTAAAATTTTGAGTCAGTTGAGAGAGTAAAAAAATAAAACAAAACAAAAACCGGAACTGATGATCTTCAACGCACGTGTTTAAGATCAGTGTTGGACTGCAGCGAGGTGAAGGGTTACTTTGCTTAATAGCTTGAAGACAGAGCTCATGGACACTTCGGGCTTGGAAGGCAGCTGCTAGAATTAGTGGATTTCATGTAATAATACATTTTTTTTGTGCTACTGGGGATTGAACCCAGGGCTGCTCTACCACTGAGCCACATCCCACGCTCTTTTTATTTTTTATTTTGAGACAGGGACTCTGCTGTGGTTTAGCTCGAGACATCCCCAGAAGCCTCATGTTGAGATAATGCAAGCAAGCTCAGAGGTGAAGTGATTGGTTCTGGGGATCTTAGCCTATCAGCGCATTAATCCACCGATGGGGATTGCCCGGGGGTAGCGGTAGGCAGGTAGGGTGTGCTGGAGGAGGTGGGTCACTGAGTGCCCCCCTTTCGGGTTTTTATTTTTTCCCGGATGAGCAAAGTCTCTCTGCTTCCTGGTGGTCATGTCCTGAGCCACTGTCCTCCTCCACACCTTTCTACCACGATGTTCTGCCTGACCTTGGGCCCAGAGCAACAGAGTTAGCTATCTGTGAACTGAGACCTTTGAAACCATGAGAACCAAACAAACTTTACCTCCTCCAAAGCTGTACTTGTCAGGTCTTTTGGTCACGGAGGCAATAAAGCTGATGAAAACAGACTTGCTAAGGCTGGCCTTGAACTTGTGATCCTCCTGCCTCAGCCTCTTGAGTCACTGGGATTATAGGAGTATGCCACCACGCCTGGCTCAATCTACCTTTTCCAGAAAGAACAATCCTCTTTTTGTTTACACTCTTGTTCCTTTGGCTAATATTCTCTCTTATTATTATTAATTTATGGGTAAATTAATTCAGTTACATAATTACAATTGAATGACCAACATGAACAAATCTGGGCCCAGACACAGCAGACCCTCGCTAACCGTGCACCTCAACAGGTGGGAAGGGAAGGGAGTGGGCAGAAGGGAGAAGAGCCTGCGCAGGTGACCGTGCACGGTGGCACACATGTGGCCTGCAGGTTCCACCAGGGGAATGAATGGTGTTGGTTGATCTGTGCTTCACATCCAGCTGATTTTGTAGAAGATGGGGCACTTGGGCACCCCAAGTCTCATAACCACAGACAGTGTTCCCCAAGAAAGGACAGTTGGTAACTTTATGTGAACATCTTCTCCTGTGTGCCTGCAGTTTCTTATACATCGCTGATGCTTTGTCCAGGGCTGGTCGTTGTGCGTGGACTGAGGATTGGCAGCCATCGACCGGCTCACACCAGCCTCTGGCCGTGGCTTCTCTCCTCGGCCTGCTGGTGCAGTCTAGCTCTCCGCTGAGGGCCTCTGGCGATGCTGCTTGGCTGGATGCTGACTACGGGTGTCACACGTGAGGATCCTGTGGTCCTCTGCCAATTATGCAAGGGGCCTCCTTTTAGTCAGCTCCCTTGCGCCTGGCAAGAGTTCTGTCCCCAAACTGCATTTCCCACAGAGGCCACACCCTCACCCGGCCCATCCCCAGTGCTCTCCAGGCAAGCAAGGTGACTACACATTTGTTTTGCGGATGGGACCTCTGACAATAAAGCGAGTGGAAAGACTGTTACCAAAGGTCGGAAATAAGGAACAGACATTTGGAATCCTTTGTGGCAAAAAATCCACAAAGAAGAACCGAATCTCTGATGTTCACTGTAGGTCCCGGAATAACAGAGCAGACCTGTGGAGTTTCCAAAGGCTCCCTCGTGCCTCTCCCACCAGCCTCTCCATCTTCTGTGCCTCAGATCCAGCTGTCCCCTATCCTACCATCTACTAGCTTAGTCATTAAAAATTTATTCATAAGGGGCTGGAGTGGTTGCTCAGTGGTTACGGTGCTTGCCTGGCATGCATGAGGACCTGGGTTAAACCCTAGCACCACACATGCAACTAAGTGTCAGAGCAACCAAAGCCACATGAAAAACTAAATAAAATTGATTCTCCTCTCTCTCTCTCACTGTCTCTTTAGAAATTTTTCCTTATAAAATACCAGATACATGCTGTGTATTTACACGTGGGCAGAAGTTGCAAAGGATAATAAAGCCCAATGTACCTGCACCTTACTGAAGGAACGGATGTCACGTTCCCGCTGATGGTGCCTAGCCTAGTATTTGTTTTTTTTTCTTCCATGCGGAGTGATCCCACCTAGGATGGCTCTGGCGTCCATCACCGCCCCTGGCCCACTCTCCTGGCCTTCATGGTAATTTGCAACATCATCGGGTATGCCCCATCATGTGTCTCTCTGTACTAAACTGACAAGTTCCTGCAGCTTCTTCTTATTTTAATATTATTTATCATCACCAATAAAGCCGTGAGCCAATGACCCGTTGTGCTTGCATAGAGCTTAAGGAGCTGGGAACTATCTGCCACTCAGAGCAGCCACACTGCCTGTCCTTGGTGGCCTTCCCATGAAGAATGCAGTCCTCTGCCCAGATGCTGAGGGTTTCTGAGAGAAAGACGCAGTAGGTGACAGCCCCTGTCTGAGCGCAGGGCCGGGTGCCTGCCGGCTGGTCCTTGCAAGGAGCTGCACAGTTCAGACGGTGACTCATTTCAAAACTCAACACGACAATTGCAAAATTAATAACGAGTCCCCAAACAGAAGGACCAAGCCGCAGACAGCTGGTGTGCTTGTGTGCAAATGCTTTGCCCCGCGGAAGGCGGCAAGGGAAGGCAGCAGCAGCGCAGAGGTGGGCACAGCGGGAGCGGGGCGGAGGCGAGGCAGGAGGTGCGCAGCTCCAGGGCCTCTGCAGGTCTTGGCTCACTTTCCTGGGCTTATCCTGCAGCTGGGTTTAATAGAGGCAAGTGCCCAGGGGACCCTGTGGCTTGGCTCCTCCGCCCTGACACCCTGTCATGGGTGACTCAGAGCATCAGGCCTTGCTTCTCAGGAGGAGCTCCAGAGGCAGAGTCCGGAATCACTTTGTTAATGATGTCCCCCAGCGGCAGGGGCTCCGCCTTGGTGTTGTCACCAGGGCTTTGCTAGAATTTCGGGAGGTCAGGGACAGCAGGGTCTTGGGGAACCTCCTGTTGAAGACTTTCCTTTCCCTGAGGACCCTGGGTCTAGCGAGGGACACGGCAATGGGACAATGGGGAGGAATCAGGGCTGGGGCCAGAGCTGTGGATTGTGGCTCTGTCATTCATTACTCACACAGTGGACATAGACAATCCCCAGACATCTCTCAGGGTCTATTTGCTCCTGTGCAAAGCGGGGTTCAGTAGTTCCTCCTTATCCATGGGGGACACAAGGCCCCCAGGGGAGCCTGAAGTCACAGACAGTACCAAGCCCCATATATACTGTTAATTCCTGTACATGTATACTTATGATGAAGTCTAATTTAGGAATTAGGCACAAAAAGGGATAAGCAACAATAATTAAGAACAAAATAGAAAACAATTATAACCATATATTGAAACAAAAGTTATGTGGGTGGGGACTCCCTTTCTCTCTATTTCCCACTTTTACTGTAGTAATATTTTCAGATCACAATGGACTACTGAAACTGAAACCACTGATAAAGGGGGAACTACTGTATAACCAACACCCCACCCCATGTTCCAAAGCCACAAAGAATTCTGCTGTGCCACCATTCTGCTCAAAATGAATCTGACCCAGCTGTCTAAGCTGGGGGACGGGGGCTCTGAACTTCCTCATACAAACCCAGTGGGAGGCTCCTTTGCATTTTTTGTTTTAAGGCAAAATGTTAGCATTTAGTAAATATGGATGGTGGGTATATTGGTGATTTTGTTATTCTGCTCTCTGTACCTTAAATTTCAAAATTTCAGAATGGCCAGGGGATTTTCTGTGTAGTAGAATATTATGCAGCGATTAAAAGGCTGAAGGTGGACGTGCATGTGATAACACACCTGGGATCTGCATCTCTACCTGCGTCCATCTCTCTCACAGGTGTGTATACACATAGGTGTGTCTTTTAGAGTACAATCCCGTTTTTATTTGATAGGTAGATAGCTGCATCATAGGTAAGTTCTTTTGTCTTGCATTTTACAAATGTAATTAAAACGTGTGGCTCCCACTGTTCACTAACAGACGCCAATTAAAGCTCACTGGTTGTGTAGTTCATTGCTTAGACCCCAGTCTCGAGCCTGGTTTAGGTCTTGCTCAGTCCTGTGTCTCAGCCACATACCCCCAACGGCCTGTTCGAGGCTGGGGTCCCACCCGTCCGCCTTTTCTGATCGGCCATGCCTCCTGCTGCCTGTGACCCTTGCAGATGCCGTTCTTTGCCCACGAACACCACTGTTGGCACAGCCAGCCCTGGAGGAGGAGAGTTGCCCACACTGACGCCATCTGACCCAAAGTACAAGGTGACCCCTCCCGGGTTACTCATGGCACATCTGAAACCAGGCGTGGCGTGAGGCCAACGGAAGGGAGATGCACCCCAGAAAACAGCCCAGGATGACCGCACAGTCAGGCTCTGACCTCCAGGCGTTTGTGTCTGACATCAGGAAGGGCTCCATCACTGTGGGGTCAAATGCAAAACAAACACACAGGGATCCTTGTGCAAAAATCACCAAGCCTTTAAAGACGGCGGCGACCGCGCAGGCGCACACCCACGCAGCCGGCCTTGCCTGGCAGACTTTCTTCCTCTCTTCTCCTCCGCTTCCTGCAACCCCGGGCTGCTCACGGCCTAACGCCTGCCTGGAAAATCCTGATATCTCTGCTACCTGCTGACCCTGGTCCGAAAGAGTGGAGCCTGAGCTCCACTTCCCGACTCTTCACCTCCTGCCCCAGGCGACCTCCCTGGCGGCTGGATCATCTGTTTCCTACAGGAAGCTTCTACCGCCAGCCGCAGGGTGAGGTTCAAGTCCACAGCCAGCGAGCCGCCTGCTTACAGGGTGCTATCGTGCCTTTCCCGAGTCCTGTGATAAATAACCCAGGTCCAGTTACTCAGTCTTACATGACACCACGCGTGGGACACAGAGAGCCCAGTTTAGGTCGCACAGTCACCCTTCAGTTTCTTTTTCAGTTGCTGCTTATTAAAGATTTAAAATGTTGAGACCCAGCCTCACCCAGGGTTGTCACGAGGTACCTGTTGCTTTTGTATGAGTGACCTTCCGCTTCACCATCCCCATCTTTCTTGGACTCCATTCTCTTCCACTCTTAATCCATAGGGCTGGGGTGGGACCCACATCATCTTCAGAGGCGGCTTGGGATTCAAGCTTAAGTCATTCATCTTGTTCTATCCATGGGCCATAGTGATTGGTTCAGGGATGGACATGTGACCATTTCAGTCTCCACAGTGATTGGTTCAGGGATGGGCATGTGACCATTTCAGTCTCCACAGTGATTGGTTCAGGGATGAGCATGTGACCATTTCAGTCTCCACAGTGATTGGTTCAGGGATG
>PVKS010044335.1:0-14380 GCA_004027875.1 Aplodontia rufa
ATGTTCATAGCAGCACAATTTACTATTGCTAGGCTATGGAAACAACCCCGGTGTCCCTTACAGGAAGAATGGATCCAAAAACTGTGGTACATTTATACCATGGAATATTACACAGCAATTAGAAACAATGACATTGCAGCCTTCGAGGGTAAATGGATGGTTATGGAAGAGATCATGATGAGTAAAATCAGCTTAACCCGGAGATCTAAGGGTCGATTGTCTCCACTTATCTGTGGAGGTGGGGACTAGACCCTGGACAATGAGAAAGTTGGTCTAGAAACATGAGTTAAATTCAGATAAGATGTAATGCTTTACAATTTAATACTATTTTTAGAGTTATAACGGGAAGGGGAAGGGAGGGATAAGGGTGGGTAATTGGGGGGGCACTCCTGGGGACAGTTGCAATGTCCAGAATATATACACATCTTATACACATTTTATATTGTTTTGTTAAAATCTTGTAAGGTTGCTCAAAAATAAATTTAAAAAAATTAAAAAAAAAAAGAAAGTTTGTCCTCAATATTAGTTATATTGTTAATGGAAAGGACCCAGGAGTAGTTAGGCCTAGGCAAATGGGGTCAGTGTTAATGTACCAATAATAAAAAGTACTCTTTCTACAGAATATTGTGCTGAGATGGAATTCTTGTATCTCATGTTGTTGTCTTTTTAAATAACTCTTAACTAGCTGTCTTCATTGTCCTGAAAAACACAGTGTACCTATGTATCAACTGCTCATAGAACATATTCTCAAGAAGTAGTTACTAAGTGAATTATAAAGTTAGGTAAAGGCATAATGTAGTCTAAAGTGTTATGCAATTTTTTCTTTTTGTTTTTTGTTTTTAAAGACAGTGAGAGAAAGAGAGACAGAGAGAAATAATTTTTTATTGAGTTTTTCACATGGCTTTCATTGCTCTAACACTTAGCTGTGTCCATGGGTTCTGGGTTTTGAACCTGTGTCCTTGCACCTCAACTGCCCAGCTCCCACTCCATTCCCTTAGTTTCCTATTTCTATCTAGATGGAAAAATGTTTAAAATTGTCTCTTTCACTTTCAAGAAATCTTCAAATAAGTAATTATTGAATAGCATTTTTAACAAGAATTAATTTCTCACTAAGTACAAATCATTTCTATGAAACACTAAAACTATCTATATTCCCAGAGGATAAAGTGAAATAACAGGATTCATGGCACAACAAGTAGTTGAGGCTGAAAATCAGTGGAAGGAAAGCATTTGTAATGGAAGATTCTTAATAATGTTTGAATACTGAAAGGAAACATGTGCTAGGGAACTACTTGGAAAAGGTTGACAGTCTAAAAAAAATACAGAAAACGGAGTCAGATGCCCAAGAATGTCAATGAGGATGATGAGAAGGATCTCCGAACACTCACAAAAGACTTACTCAGAGCAAGAGATGTAAAACCTCACTGATTGTAATTTGAAGATAAGAATGAGGAGCACTGGTGGCAGTGGGTTTAACAGAATATGACACTTCAGAGGAAGAAGGTTTAGAAGGACAATAGAGGCTTGTTATAGACAAATTAGGAAACCTAAATTGAAAGAAAAAATAAGGCTTCTATAGTCCATCAGATTTAACATCTCCTATCCATCATATTTAACTGCTTTGAATGTTCTGTTTGTTCTGACATATGTACTCTTACTTATGTCTACAAATATAGAATGAATGCTGTTTGTCACTGAATCAGATTATTCCGAGTATCCTAAGGTGGAGGAAGAGTTGGAATATCTGGCTTGTATTTATAACTTGTCCAACAATTCAGTTCATATCCTTACTTGGTGTAAATCATTTAATCTCTTTGCTAATATTGTCACTTATTAATAATCTTCCAAGAAATATTGATTGAGCATCTACACTATTCCTGTCATTGTGCTCACATCCTTGATGATAAATTCATAACTTGGGACTAGAACACTTAACCTGAACATTTCTCTACTTTGTAATTTTGTTGCACATCCAAACACTTAACTACATTATGGATCAACTACTTTTAAAATGGAATGAAAGTGTTACGTTGGGCAAGCTGTTAACACAATTTTTCTGTGTATTAAGAGTTGAGCCATGGTATGTCAGTTCTTCCTTTATAAATTATATTCTGTGTCCTTCAAAAATATTTTGAGTTGATTGTTATATGATAATAATTGCCTTTTGGTGGTATTCTACTCTACAGTTATTTAGGACAGAACTCTCAAAAGTATTAGGGCTTAATAGTTTAAAATTATCAGCAGCCTGTCCCTTCCTTTCCCTCCCTCAGGTTACAATGCACCACATCTCTTGGTGTATTCTGAAAACGCAGTTTATATCTTTGATGTACACTCGATGGAATGGATTCAAACGCTTCCTCTCAAAAAGGTAATTTGACATTAAATTATGGATAGTTGACTAATTTTGGGATAGGTAGTGCAGCTATTTGCATTATGTTAACTTTCTCTACATAAAGTTTGATTGTTATGTTGATAAATAAGTGTAATGTAGAATAAACCAAAATCAGTGTTTTCTTCTACCCTGGGATGATGGATCTCCAAGGGAGTATGAGATGATTATTTATTATACCACTTTATCACATAACATTATGCAGTGTTTAATCCTCTGAAGACAGATTTCACAGATAGTAAATGATTAAATTTGGAAACCATGTTTAGGTGTCTTGTAATTTAGAAATAGAAATGTTTGAAAATCACTGATAAAACATAATATTTTCCCATAATAATCCAGGGAATGTTTCCAGACAAACATGTTTTTGTTTCCAGAACATAAAGATTTTTTTAGAGCGAGAGGGACAGTGAGAGAGAGAAGAACAACTTTTATTTAGATTTTCATGTGGCCTTTATTGCTCCAAGACTTCCTTGTGTATGTAGTTCTGTGGTGGGACTGGATACTGGCAGGTTCCTGGCAACAGCCGTAACTGCTGAGCCAGTGATTGAGCTCCCATAAAGAAAAGTTTTACAAGTATGGAACTATCATTTTGTCAGAAGGAAAAGTGCTCATAGAGATATTATGATATATGTAGAATATACATCCTTAGTCAAGTGGCAGTTGAGAGGATGAAATGAAAATAGTAGCCAAGATCATATTTCATTTATATGATAATTTCATAATTTAAACCACATTAGCAATGAGAAACTAAATTCTTGTAAATATTGCCACATATGTAAAGCTTCTACAGTGTATTCCTCTATTTTATAAATTTTTGGTAACACCAATCAATTTTCTGAGCTCTTTCAAGTAATTTGCAATATATATGCAGGCATATTTCACCTTTATGAAGCATATTCATAAACTGATGGGTTGTGTACTGACCTCCTCACTCTAAGAGTGAGAACATTAGCAATATCTCTGCATCAACCTGTCCAATGCCCCAGTGCATCCCTCTGAAATTCTCTGTCCTGAAATTTGTGCTTATTATCCCTTTGCTTTCCTTCAACTGCAGGTTTTCCCACAGTTAAATTTTCCTTAGCAATAGATTATTCAGTTTTACTTGGTTTTGAGATCTGTTTAGATATTCTAATATATTGTTACATTCTACCTTTGTTGGATTCAATTCCTGTGTCTATAAGACCCCTATGTGTTGCTTCCTGTCCTATATAGTTCATTGTATAAGTCACCTTTTCAGTGAATGTGTCACTATTTATTTATTCATTCTCCACTAAACAGACATGTTAACTGTTTGTTAGATTTTCACAGTTGTGAATGTTGCTGCATATGTCTTGTGGTGTAGATGTGCAGGGTTTCCTTTCACTACTATGCCTGGGAATAGAAATGATGAGTTTCATACCTACATCATCTCTAAGACCTGGTGTTGTCAGCATTCAGGGTTTTGTGAGTGGTGGGAACGTAGTGTCTCATGCAGTATTAATTTGCATGTCCCTAGTTAACTGCGTGATTTGGCATCTTATCCCTATCTGTTCATTATTCCTATTTGCTCTTTTGTGAAACACCTGCTCAAAATGCTCATTTTTTTTTCTTTTGGATCTGTCATCTGGCTGATTTAGTGGAGTCCTTTATATAATGTGAATCTTGGGCTGGGAATTCCTGTGGAGAATATGTTCCCTGTTTGAGACTTGTGGGTGTATTTGCCAGAGCAGAAGTTACTAATTTTATTGTACTTACATGTATCTTTGTTGTCTTTTAGGTTTGTCTACTTCTTTCTTTAGGAAACTTTGATATCTTAAGGTTATAAGGAAATGACCTTTGATTTCCTCCAAACCTTTTCAAGTGTTGTCTATAATGACACGTCTGTCTTCAGTCCTCTAGGAATTGACATTTTGTATACAGTATGAAGTATGGATTCAATTCTATTGGGTTCATAGAATCAGTTACTCCATCACCATTTATTGGCAGTCTTCCTCTACCCGGTCATTGGCACTTTCTTCTCCATCATAGGTGGACTTTCATATGTGATGATGAGAGATCATAAAGCAGCAATGTTGATGCCTTTCTTGTGTAATTATTTGGTCACTAAGAGCTTCAAAAAATGAAATTAAGGGCATGGAGTAGTGGCTTGGAGTGCTTGCCTAGCATGCTCAAGTACCAGGGTTTGATTCTCAGCACCACATAAACAGCTGAGAGGAGGAAAAGATGAAAAAGTCAAAAATCAAATCAAAGTTTTAAGCATATATGTACTTCATTTTATTTCTTTGACCAGTATACTATTTGTTCTTTTTTCTCTTTTTCTTATTGTGCATTATCGTTGTTACATATTCATGCATACAAATAGATTGACAGAGTAAGTTAAGGCCCATCCTAGTACAGGATCTCCCCCGACCCTTCATCCATTCCCCACTATCATGACTCCTCTTAAATAGCTCCATGCTATAGATAGAAATGAGCGTATACATGGATATTAACTATTGATATTTCTGAGTTTCTCTGCCCACCTGAGTAGAGTTTGGCTTCTCTTGGAAATCAAGCCTACCCAGCAGTATTGAGAACCCCACTTTACCCTCTCTCCCCAGCCTACCTCTCTCCCTTTCCCCCAACATTCATAGTTGTGGCTGTACCAGTTTATGTGACATTTCATCTTTGGTGAATTTATCAATTAAACACAAGTAAATTTTATCCAATCTTAGGTTTTCCTCTAGCTTCCACATATGAAAGAAAACATTCAGCCCTTAAGATGCTCTTTTGAGATATTTCACTCAGCATGATTTTTTCCATTTCCATTCATTTAGGCATGATTTAATGCTTTCTATTAGCAGAGTGGAACTCCATTGTGTGTGTGTGTGTGCGCGCGCGCGTGCACATGTGTGTGCGTGTGTATTACAGTATTTATATCCCTTCATCTAGTAAGGACCTTTGTGGTTGGGTCCATTATTTAGCTGTTGTAAATTGAGATGCTATATAAACATTGATGTAGCTGTGTTTCTGTAGTATGCCAATTCTAGCTCTTTTGGGAAAATACTCAGGAGTGGGATAGCTGAGTATAATAGTTCCATGTCTAGTTTCCTTAAGGAGTCTCCACAGTGCTTTCTAGAATGCCTCTCAAAGTGTGCAGTTCCACCAAAAGTGTGCTAATGTTGGTTTCTCCCCCATACACCTCCAGCATCTGTTAGTGTTCATCATCTTCATTTTTGCCACTCTAACTGGAGTGAAGTGGAATCACATTGAAATTTTGATTTGCATTTCTCTGTTTGCTAGTGATATAAAACTGTTTCTTATATGTTTATTGTCTTTTGGAACTTGTTATCATGAAAAGTTTCTGTTTAGTTCCATAGCCCATTTATTCATTGGATTGTTTTTATTTTTGGTGTTAAGTTTTTTGAGTTTTATTTAATATTCTGAATATTATTCCCCAGTTGGAGATGTAGCAGATCATGATTTTTCCTGTTCCATGGGTCCACTCTTAACACTCTAGACTCTTTCTTTTCTTTACAGAAGCTTTTCACTTTAATAGCATTCCATTCATTTATTCTTGGTTTTAATTTTTGTACTATGGGAGTCTTGTTGAGGTAGGAGGTTCCTACATCAATGTGGTGAAGTTTTGTTCCAAATTATCTTTTTTTTTTTGAGAAGCAATTTTTATTTTTTTTTTCATATAACTTTTATTCCTTGGATGCTCTGTTCTAGTCGTGGTGCTGGGGTTCAAACCCGTGTACTCATGCATGTGAGGCAAGCACCCTTAACTGCAAAGCCACTACTCCAGCCCCCCTATTTATCTTTTAACAGTGTTATGCTTCTTGGTTTAATTCCTAATTCTTTGATCCATTTTGATTTGATTTTTGTGCACAGTAAGAGATAAGGATCTAATTTCACTTGTCTACCTATGGATATCTAGTTTTTCCAGCACCATTGCTGAACAGGCTGTCTTTCCTCCATGCAATACATTTGCCCACTTTGTCAATGATCAGATTGTTGAAGACATGTGGGTAAGTCTCAGTCTTCTATTCCATTGCACTGGTCTTCATGTCTGTTTTGACACAAACACCATCTCAGGCAAAACTCAACCCCTGAGCCACAGAACTATTCTGATAGAGCCTTTTGGGACTTCAACATACAGGATCACACCATTGGCAAGTAGGGATAATGTAACCTTCTCTTTTCCTATTCAAATTCATTGATTTCCTCCATTTTTCTGGTAGCTCTGACTAGGGTTTCGAGGACCACATTGAATAACAATGGTGAGAGTGTACAATCTTGTCTTCCTCCTGAATTTAGTGGGAATGGTTTTAGTCATTCTCCTTTAACTATAACGTTGGCTGTGTTTTTTTATTAATGACTCTTACAAACTAAAGTATGTTTGATCCCTGTAATCTCCAGAAGTTTGAGCACACATGGGTGTTGAATTTTATCAAAGGCGTTTTCTGCAACAATTGAGATGATCATATGGTATTTGTCTTTAATTCTGTTTATGTGATGAATCACATTGATTGATTTGCATATGTTGAATCCAGCCTTGCATCCCTGGAATAAAGCCCACTTGATCATGATGTATGGTCTTTTTCATGTGTTGCTGAATAGAGTTTGAAAAAATTTTATGTAGGATTTCTGCACCTATGTTCATCAGGGAAATTGGTCTGTGGTTTTCTTTTCCTGATGTATCATTGTTTGGCTTTGGTATCAGCGTTATGTGTGCCTGGTAAAAATTCTTTGAGAGGGTTCCATCCCTTTCAATTGCATGGAATAGCTTACTAAGGAAAGGTGTTTATTCTCCTGTCAAGGTCTGATAGATCTCTGCTGAAAATCCATCAAGTCTTGGGCTGCTCCATTTTGGAAGGCCTTTGGTTACTCTTTTAATTTTGCTTCCTCAGACTATTTTTTCCCAATTTTGAATGTCCTCCTGTGTCAGTTTGGGGATGTGATACATGGCTAGGTATTTGCCCATGTCTTCCACTTTACCAAACTAGGAAGACTATAGTTTTTCAAAATAGGTTCTGATAATCCTTTGGATTTCAGATGAGTCAGTGGTGATGTCTCCATTTTCATCTCTGATTTTACAGATTAGATTCACTTCTTTTTTCCTTTCAGTGAGGTCAGCTCAGGGTCTGTCAGTCTTATTTACTATTTTCTTTTTAATATTTTGAAGAAAAAACTCTTTGTGTTATTGATTTTTCATATTGATTTTTTGTTCTCAATTTCATTGATTCATCTCTGATCTTGTTTATCTCCTGCCTTCTGTTGGATTTGGGATGGGATTTTTGCTTTTTTTGTACGGATTTGAGTTGGACCACAAATTTATTTATTTGGGTTCTCGCCTGTTGTTTGATGAAGGCACTCATTGCTATAAATTTCCCCTTCAGAATATATTCATACTGTCCTTGATATGTTAATATTTTGTGTCATCATTCTCATTCATTTCCAAGAATTTCTAGATTTCTTTTCTCATCTCATTTTTATCCATTCTTGATGTGAAAGGGTTTTATTTGATCTGCATGTATTTATGTAATTTCTGTTGTTTTTCTTCCTCTTCATTGCTGAGACCATACCATTATGGTATAATAAGAAACATGAGATTACATCAACTTTTTTCATATGCTAAACTTTCCTTTGTGGACTAGGATATGATTTTGGAGAATTATCCAGGTGTTGCTGAGAAGATCAACTCAATTAATTTGGGATGGAATATTTTGCCAATGCCTGTTAAGTCCAATTGATTGATAGAATTGTTTATGTTAGAAATGTCTTTCCTAATTTTTTCTTTGATGATCTGTCTATTGTTGGTAATGGTGTACTAGCGTTCCCCAGTATTATTGTGTTGAGGTACATAAGTGATTTCATGTCCTTCAGTACATTTCCACATAACTAGTAGAGTTGTCTTTAGAGGTAGAAATGTTAAACTGTATAATATCTTGTTGACCTAGTGTTCACTTTAATAAGGTGTAGTGACCTTTATTACTTCAGTAAGTTGGGCTGGGTGCAATATGAAATGTTCAAACTAACAGCAGGCTCCTCAATCTGTGGTCAATTATTGGCCTTTATGATTTCTAATACCTAAGGAAATAAGGCAAGAGACAATATGAGCACACAAATGGTACAAGAAACTGCATTAACCTGGTTACTTTGCTCCTTTTGTAACTGTACACCTCAGAGTGGAATGGTCGGATTAGTAACTATCTTCCCTTCCTATAATATGAACCAATTGACTATATCTGAATTAAAATCAAACAAGCATTATCAAGTTTATCATCACATCAGATTTCCATTAACACCCTTGATAAAGGAGAGAGAGTCAGTATGATCCGTCAAAGCTTACAATGCCAGTGTTGAACTAGTTGACCTGTTCCTTTGTAATTGATGCACTGTTATCACCAATGAAAAGAAAGGTGTCATTATCAATTATCACCAGATGGAGATAATTGATGTTATCTTTTGGACACCTCAGAGTAAAGAAATAGGTAGTATGTTAGAGTCTAGTGATTATGAAGCTAAAGAAGAGAGAGAATAAAGATGGTGTGAAAATATTGTGGTCAGGCAAAAAAATAAGAAAGGAGAGAGAATGAAGTAGAGACAGGAGACTGATGTTGAGGGGGAGTGAGAGTTGGAACAGGGCTCACTATTAGGACTGGAAATATGTGGGTAACGAGGAAGTGAATGGGGGCTATCCAGTCCTGGACTCAGGTGGCATGGCAAGTACTCAGATTTACATTAAAGCAAGTGTTCTAGGGAAGAAAGAAACAAATAAGTTGAAAGAAGGAACGGGTTGTTCACAACAACAACACTTACAACAAACATGCACACATAGGAAAAGAGAAAAAAATTCAACCTCTGAGACATAGTTTGGGAGACCTCTGCTGGTCAAAAATAATGTGTGAGCTATTATGCTGGAATGTTGTCCCAGAGAAATATATGGAACGCTTCAGGAATTTGGGTGTCGTCCATGCCAAGGGGTCGTGCTAATCTTCTTTATATCCTTCTTATTTTAGTATTTGTGCTGCCAATGCAAGCACCAGGATAGTTTTTCTTAGATTTGTTATCAAGTTGAATTTGTTTGTTCAAATTAGATGTTGTATCTTCCCAGTGGGAATTATTATTAACTTTCTATTGTTGTTGCTTTTCTGAGAGGTCTGTATTTCTAAGTGCCTAAATGAAAGTTCTTCATAGTGTATGCTGCAGATGTGGGCCAAAGGTTTTATGATATGATGTACTAAGTATTATTATTATTATTTCTTTTTAAATTAATTTTTATTAGTGCATTATAATTTTACCTAATGCTGGGGTTGGTTGTCACATATTCCTAGATACACACATTTCAGCAATACAATTTGTTCAATATCCTCCCACCCCCACATCCCTCTACCTCCCTCCTCCTGTGCCCTGTTCCTTTGCCTTTCTTCTGGCTCCTATTTTGTTCCTAAAAAAATTCCAAATACACTGACATAATTCTTATACCTATGAAGAACAATTTTTATGTATATGGCTATAGTATATACAGTGACATTTATAACTGCTTAGAATGTACCTTGCTTTATCTTAGTTCCAATATTTTCCCTTCTCCTCCCTTCCTATCATCTCTTGTTATTCTTCAAAAGATTTGACAATGGGATTAAATATTTTCATTTTTGTCCAGGTATCCAGCATAGCCTGTTCAAATATCTTGTGAAGTATATTGCAACTGTATCTCATAAATATTAACATTTTGCATTTTTGTTCTATGGATCTAAAACATGAGTTCGTCTACTTTATTCCTGGGCCTGGGTTTAGGTCCAGCCTCCACAAATGAGGGATGCCATTCATGAGGGATGCCATTCAGCCCTTGACTTTCTATGTTTGGCTAATTTCACTCAGTATGATTTCTTCCAATGCCATCATCCATTTACCTCTAATAGATGCAATATCATTATTTCTAATGGCTGAGTAGAACTGCATTGTGTATATATATACATACACACATATATACATACATACATACATACATACATACATACATATACAATTTTGGATCCATTCGTCCAGTGAGGGGCATCTGGGTTGGTTCCAGAATTTAGCTGTTCTAAATTGAGCTGCTATGAACATAGATTTTGCTGTGTCTCTCTAATGTGCTGATTCTAACTCCTCTGGGAAAATAGCCAGAAGAGGGATAGCTGGATGGTATGGAAGATCCAAACCTAATTTTTGGAGGAGTCTCCACACTGCTTTCCAGAATGGCAGGACAATTCTGCAATTCCACCAACAGTGTGCTAGTGTTCCTATCTCCCTACAAACCCTCCAGCATTTGTTATTATTCATCTTCTTCATCTTTGCCAGTCTGACTGGAGTGAGATGAATTCTTAATGTAGTTTCATTTGCATTTCTCTGATTGCTAGTGATTTAGAATACTTTTTCATGTATTCATTGGGTTGCTCAATGTCCTCTGTTGAGAAGTTTCTATTTAGGTGTCTAGCCCATTTATTAATTGGATTCTTTGTGTTTTTCTTACTGAGTTTTTTCAGTTCTGTATAAAGTTTGGATATTAGACCTCTGTCAGAGGGATCACAGTCCATGATTCTTTCCCATTCTGTAGGTTATCTCTTGACTATTTTGACCATTTTCTTAGCTGTACAGAAACTTTTTAGTTTAATGGCTTCCCACTCATTGATTTTAAACTCTAATTCTTTTACTTTAGGATCCTTGTTTAGAAAGTCATTACCAACTCCCATATGCTGGAGTGTTGGTCCTAATTTTCCTTCTAGCAGACATATGGGAGCGGGCTTAATTACTCATTCCTTAATCCATTTAGAATTGATTTTTGTGCACGGAGAAACATGAGGATCTAATTTCAATCTTCTGTAAGTGGCTATCCAGTTTCTCTACTAATTATTATTTTGTTATTTTAGGCTCGACCTTTGAACAGTGAAGGATCTTTAAATCTTTAAGGATTGGAGACAATTAGATTCATGTATTTCAAAAAGAAGATGGCAGGTAAGCAAATACAACATGAGTAGTATAGTTTCAGTAGAAGTTTTGTATCTCTGCTGGATAGCCAAGTTCACATGAATGACCAGTGCTAGAGTTCAGTTTTAAAATCTTGTGTATCTTCCTCTAGAAGGTGTGAACTTGGACACAATCTCTGTTAATGCCTTAAGATATACTATCAAACACAAATGTTCACATTAAAACTTTCTAGATGTATTAACAAAGTATTTCATTCTGACATGCCTTCTTCCTTTGCTGGGGAATACCTGGGTAGATAGAGAAGGTATAACAGAATCTACTTCTGTAGTTATAATACCATAGAACTTAAACAGTTTTATGGCACTAAAATTAAAGAATCCATCTGTTGCTACTACAAAGGGCCAAACACTTCTAAAGTGCTGATGACAATGGCTGATAGAAGCAGCAAAAAGAAGAAAGTCACAAGAGTTTGTTACTAGAATCAGGTGAGGAAGCAGGCATCCTGGATTACAGACAAGAGTACAGAATTGGGCCAATGACCAACGTAGTAAGATTGGACTGTCACACCCATGATTATGTAGCACATATGTAAAATGCCAGAGAGTCTATGCAAACAGAATTAAATGCTGTTTCACATTGCTGTGAACCTGAGAAGTAAAATCTCACTTTTAACATATATTGTGAAAACATTGGCCTCAAGAAAATGTGCAAATATTTGTACCTGTTTTCTATAGGTTGTGAAACGATCTTAATGCTTTTTGCCCTTCAAATTCCTTCAATAAATTTATATTATCTGCTAGTAAAGAAACATATCTAAAGTTTATTTTACAGTTCCCTTTGTTTTGATTGTATGTTGTGAAATACACAAGTTGGCTTCTGGCTCAATGCTTTGACTATTCAGAAATGCTGCAACTGTACTATTTGATAAAGGGGCGTTCAGATTGCAGGCGTGATTCCCATCCAGATGGACTCACCATGAGGCTAATGAAGCTTAAGTTTCTGACTTCCAAAATCCTATGCTCCATTTTTAATTCTATTGCTTAGAGGAACTGCACTTGTGTGCATAAGATTGGTTTTTCCCCCCGCCCCGGTTCCCATCTTGTTTGACCATGGTGGTGAAGGAGTTTACCCACACCCATATTGTATTTGTGGAACCAAACCTGTTCCTAATCACTGCTTCCTTTGCTCTCCTCTTTCTGCTCTATGCTAGAATTTGAAGAAGGGAGACCTTAGAAGTTTTCAGTACAATAGCTTTATTCTTTGGGAAAGGAAGGAATCCCCATCTCCATGAAGTTCCTTCTTTGTGTCTTGCTTTCTCCTCCTGTAAGGAAGTCCAAATGCTGCATTCTGGCCATCCCACATCACCTGTCACCACCACAACTCAAAAGTCCTGCATTCCCCTCAAACTCTCCTATTGTAGAATTCTGGCCATCCCACATCACCTGTCACCACCACAACTCAAAAGTCCTGCATTCCCCTCAAACTCTCCTGTTGTAGAATCATATTCCACATTCTCATCTGCTTTAAAAAGTCTGTTCTTTTAACACTTGTAGTTCAGAACAGGAGCTGATTGAGCAAGATTGCCACTTAATAGTTGTTGTTCAGAACAGGAGCTGATTGAGCAGCACTGCCTTTTAACAGTTGTTGTTCAGAACAGGATCTGATTAAGCAACATTGCTACACTAGCAGGAGACTGTTGCTGTTTGGGTAAGCATCACTTTTGATTCTCCTCACCAGCCCATCCCGCTTCTTTCCACCTCCTTTCTCTTCTTTCAGGTTTATGGTGTTAGTAATTAATAAAGATTGACTTCTCTCTGCTTTCCTCATCTGTCTTAGATGTTGTCACCCCTTCTTATGTTATATGGAGACAATTGTCTGTTTTCTTTCCTAGTGTGTGTTTCACAAAGCTCAGCATGTTTTCTGAGTCCTGGACTGACAGTTATTTACTTCCAGATATTCAAAATAAAGCAGGAGAAGATGTTGACTGCATTGCTAATGTAATTATAATTAAATATCACACATCCTCAAGATCAGAAGATGAGAACAGTGACAGATCAGATTCTTACACTTCTTATAAGAATATAAAGGGAGCACAGTCCCTTTCCTTTCTCCACATCTCATAGACTCAATCTTTCAAAGGAGTTTTTTCATATGTAAAACTGATCTTTATTATTGCTTGCAGCAATAGATTGCTATTCATTCCTGAATACACATTAATAATAGCATCTGTTGGGAGCTGGGGATATAAGCTCCGAAGCAGAAATCTTCTGTCCTATACATGAAATGCTGGGTTTCATCCCTATCACTGCATACAAATGAAAGTAAAACCACAAAATGCCCACGAAAACAACCTTTCAGAACCCTCAGCCACTGAAACCACAAATAGTCGTGGGTGAGAAAATTAGTGTAGAAAATATTAGGGGTGTGTTGATGGGTCAAAGGAACAGGACCCTATGGCAGCTACATTTTTCTTGTAGCAAAATTGTTTCATGTAAGTTTTATACTGGAATAAAACTGAAAGTGTGTTTTGCATGCAATAGTTTGATTTAGCATACGTATATCAGCATATGTTCTTTTATCCATACACAAATATTTATTTTTGTTGTTGTTGCACTGGGAATTGAACCCAAGGTAGTTCTGCCTCTGAAGTATATCCCACAATTGATTGTGTTCTGTTTCATATGTAAACTCATATTTATGTCATACTGTATAAATATAAGTACATATGCTTTTAGATGACTTCTCGAAAATTATTGCTTCCAGTTATGGTGGTCCCTGCCTAGAATCCCAGCAACTTGGAACCATGAGGCACAAAGATCATACGTTCAAAGCCAGCCTGGGAAATTAGTGTCCCAAAATTTCATAAAGAATGAAAAGCAAACTAAATTTATAGGGCTGGGGAATCTAAATCACTAATTGAGTGCACCTGGGTTCAATTCCCAGTACCAGAATTGTTGCAAATTTACTATGCATAGTAATGCATGAGGTTTCATAATCAGAATAACAAGCAGTTGTATAATTATACTATCATGGAGATGGATGGATAAAAAGCATTTT
>PVKS010044336.1:0-14378 GCA_004027875.1 Aplodontia rufa
GGTGAACACAGATGAGAACTAGGAAAACATTGCTATCTGTTTTCCATAGATTTTAACCAATTATGTTAACGCTTCTCTCAATGCCTGATTTACATAAATCTTAATCAATGCTCATAGCCAAAACCAATATAAACACTAGCCTGACACACTAAGGCCATATCCTGCTTCCAGGTATTCACTCCACATTGTGGAGACTCTATTCTCCTTCCTTAAATAAATCTTACTCCTTTTACTCTTCCAAAATTAAAAAAGTTGTTATTTTTAAGTTTATTTTTCCCCTGCCAGATTTATGTCATGCTGACCAAATATACATATTCATACATTTTGGTTCTCTGTTTTATTCTCCTCCTATATAATCTTAAAGCTGTTGTCAGTATGGAGAAGACATATGTTTAAGCTCACTGTCTTCCTCCTTTAGACCAAATCGAGAATAAATTCATTTCTTGCTTCACTACCATTTCTCTTTTTGTTAATTAGATTCTCAATGTGGCTGGTGACCAAATCTGGTCCTCTGGGACCCCCAGAGACAAG
This sequence comes from Aplodontia rufa, assembly GCA_004027875.1. Lineage (NCBI taxonomy): Eukaryota > Metazoa > Chordata > Mammalia > Rodentia > Aplodontiidae > Aplodontia > Aplodontia rufa. Next base: position 532 of record PVKS010044336.1, read on the forward strand.
CCTTTGGCCGGTGTCCCTGTAAACACTACTTTAACCAACTTCTTGGAAACTAAGAGCTTTTGTTTAAATATCACTAGGAATGCATTCAACTTCCAGAGTCATATGAACTATGAGTCTGCACAGGCACTGCAATAAGCCTAGTCTTGAGGAAGAATTCTGCCATAGAAAAAACAAGCAAGCCAGCTTTTTTCTCTCTGTTTATTTTTAATTTTGTTTTTTTAAAGAGAGATGGACAGTGAGAGAGAGAGAAAGAGAATCAATTTTATTTAGTTTTTCATGTGGCTTTCATTGCTCAAACACTTCGTTGTGTACATGGTGCTGGGGTTTGAACCCACGTCCTCACACATGCCAGGTGAGTTCTGTAACCACTGAGCCAACACTCCAGCCCCACTTCTGTTGTTTTACAGTTAGAAGCTCCCTGTTTTAAATTTCAGAATGAAGTAAGGGTGAAAGATAATGAGATGTTTTAAAACTGCACAAAATTCTGTGTGAAAAAGCTAAAACGTTTAGAAACATTTTCCTGTACTCAGGATGTGCTAATAACACTGTTATGTGTGGTTTAGATATGAGGTTTCTCCCCAAAATCTCCTGTGTCAGGTCTGTGTCAGGAACTGTGAGCAGTTCCTCAGTGGTTACAACGCTTGCATGGCATGCACACAGATGCTGGTTCAAAACCCAGCAACATACAGAAGAAAGTATGAGCAATGAAGGCCACATGAAAAACTAAATAAAATTTGATTCTGTCTTTGCTTTCTTTCTCTCTCTCTCTCCCTCCCTCTCTCTCTCTCTCTCTCTCTCTTCCTCTCTCTTTAAAAACATCTCCCATATCAATGCAGGAGACAAAATATTTAGATTATGAGACCTATAACCTGATCAGTGGATTAGTCCATTTGACCCACTAATAATTTGAATGGATTAATGTACTGGGTGGTAACTACAGGCAGGTGGAATGTGGCTGGAGGTAACTGCTTCCTGGGGTAGTCCTCTGTGGTTTATATTTTGTCCCTGGTTTTGGCACATGCATGTATGCCCATGCTCTCTCTCTCTTCCTTCCTCTCTCTCTCTCTCTTTCTCTTTCTCCTTCCCAGCTGGCATGACCTGAGTGATATCCTTCTGCCATGATGTTTGGCCTTATGTAGTGCACAGAGCAACAGATTTGACTGACCATATACTGAACCTCTGAAACCATAGCCCAAAATAAATTCCTCCTCCTCTCAGTTGTTCATGTTATGTATTTTAGTCACAGAGGTGAAAAGCTGACTAACATACTTATTAATCATTTTCCCCAAATTTAATAGACTTTTGTTACTATATAAACCTATGTTTTAACTAATTGTGACACACTTCAGATTAAACTGTTAATAAATCAAATTTTGGGAGATATCAATGACTTTAAATGATGAATAATTTAACAACTGCTAAAGTTAAAGTAAATTGATTATAGATATTTTTGCTCTCCTTCCATTTTTCCAACTTCCAGTCCATCTGAATTTGGAATCTCTTAATTTCATTTCTTCTCTTGATCTTTTTCTCTGTCATGTCTAGTCCTTTCTGTCTCATCAACAACAGGAAAAAAGTTTAGCACTGATTATCAATTATGCTTTTTCTAAGCGTTTTGCATGTTTTCATTTCTTTGCATCACATTCTAACACTGAGTTTTGCAATTTATTTTTTCAAACACTGAGTTCAACCCAGTGACACTCTAAAAAGTAGCTACATCCCAAGATCTTGTTTTTATTTTATTTTGAGATAGGGTGTCATTAAGTTGTTAAGGCTGGCCTGGAACTTGCCATCCTCCTGCCTCAGCCTCTCAAGAAACTAGGATTACAGTTATTCACCACGGCACCTGGCTTTGCAATTTTTAATAACAGCAAGAATAAAAAGGAATTATCAATCACATGCATATTTTAATTGACTTTCATTTCAAGGAGGTAGAAGAGTTTTATTGTGTGGATGACATTTCAAAATCATAGTCAGATCTTCCATAAATCATTTCCTAAACTGGTTAATGAAAGAGTAATTCAACAACCTTACTGACTTCTTAACAATATGCCAGACATTGATAAGACCAAACTTAAGTTTAAGAGAATGTTATGATCTATCAAGGGACACTAAAAGTAAAATGGTAATTTTTAAATGGTGGTAAGATACAGAATATGACTATGAGCAATGCAAACAGGAGTTGAGGAGGTGAAAGCAAGCAGTTTTAGGAGATTAGAAAAATTTCACAGAGGAAGTGATTTCAGCTGCTCCAAATTGTAAAAGTACATCTTCCCAAACCCTCATATGAACAAATTCCACTCCAAAATATCACAAGGAAGTGAGAATATTTTGAATCTGTCATTGATTTAGTTTTAGATCTCACAGAACTAAGACCTTCAAATTAAAGAGAAAAAGCTCTTAAAGAGCTGTGAAAGGTGGTTAATCTGCTAATTAGCATTTCAAAGGAAAGCCATAGAAGGGATAGCACACATAGGATGTGTGAAGGCTAGGCATCAAATACCATTTAGCTAGGTCTTCCTCTGTTCTCTTTGTGGCTGTTCAAAAATCTAATCAGAACACTTATCTCTCTTTTCCTTTTATCCTCTTCCACCTTTCCATTTCTTAATTTTGTCTTCTATACTTTCTTCTTTACACAACAAGCCACTAAAGTAGTCCTACTCTGCAGGGGGATATGTTCCAAGTCCTCAATCAATGCCTGAAACTGCAAATAGTACCAAACCTTATACAGACAGTTCCCAATTTATGAAGTTCTATACAACTTATGATTTTTTCAACTTCACAATGATGTAAAAGTGATACACAATTAATAGAAACTGAACTACAAATTTTGCATTCCATTGTTTTCTGTTCTAGCAGTTTAGTGATTTGCAGAATAGTGTCTCCTAATGCCAGGCAATGACAGTGAGCCATAGGTCCCAGTCAAGTCTATAAAGGCAAGGAGAAACAACTGATAATCTGCAGTGCACTATGTTGCTAAGGCAGTATGTTTAGTGATCAGGTTATTCAATGTATTTTTGATTAAAATGCTTTCAATTTATGATGCATTCATCAGAATAGAATGTCATCGTAAATTAAGAAGCATCTGTATTATGTTTTTTCCCATATACACACCTATCATAAATTTATAACTTGGGCACATTAAGAGATTTACAACAATGTGATAAAATAGAACAATTATAACAATATACTATAATAAAAGTCATGTGAAAGTCACTCTCTTTCGAAATATTTTGTTGTGGGTTAAGATGACTTCACTCAGCATAATTTCTTCCATAGCCATCCATTTACCTTCAAAGGCTGCAATATCATTGTTTTCTAATTGCTGTGTAAAATTCCATGGTGTATATGTACCACAGTTTTTGGATCCATTCATTCAGTGAGGGACATCTGGGTTGTTTCCATAATTTAGCTATTGTAAATTGAGCTGCTATGAACATAGATATTGCCGTGTCACTATAATGTGCTGATTCTAAATCCCCTGGAAAGATACCCAGGAGAGGAATGGCAGGATCATATGTCTTCACTCATCTGTGGAGGCTGGAACTAGGCCCTGGCCATTGAGAGAGGTGGTCTATTATCAGATGTTAAATCCAGATATCGTGTAATGTTACACAACCTAATACTTTTTTAGAGATGTTGTGGGAAGGGGAAGGGAGGGATAAGAGTGGATAACTGGGGGGGCACTCTTGGGGGTAAATCTAACTTTCAGAATCTATATACATTATATATTATTTTGTTAAAATTTGTATGATTGTTCAACAAATAAATTTCTCAATAAAAAATATTTTATTGTACTGTACTCACACTTCTTGTGATGCGACATGATACAATGCCTGCATGACGAAGGTGCTATGATATAGCATTAGATGACCACATCAGGGATACTTGCACACAAGCACTATGATATCATGACTGTAAGGAAAGAGGCGAAATGAAGGAAATAAAGAGAGAGGAGAGCGATGGCTCAACAGTAACACAGGTTTATTTGGGAGAAACCTGCAGAGGGAGATCCAGTGGAGTCTGAGACCCACCTGTTGCTTACAGCCTGGGGTAGATATAGAGGGAATGGGGGGGAGGGGGCCAAGGTTCAACTTTTCTTGTTAAAACAGTAATTTAGGTAGAGTGTGATTTTTCTGATAAGGGCCTGATTTAATAGATTTTAAAACAGTGAGTAGGGGTTTGCTGTCTGGCTCACTTGAGTGATTTCTGGTAATTTTCCATATCCATCAATGACAACTAATCTAATAACTAAGACAGCTAGTGAGTGACCAATGGACAAGTAGTGTACACAATGTTGATACGCTGGATTAAATGATGATTAATTCCCCAAGTGGGATACAGTAAGAAAGCTTGAAATTTCATCATGTTACTCAAAATAGCACATAATTTAAAACTTAAGGATTATTTATTTCTGAAAATTTCCATTCAATATTTTCATACCAAAATTGATTGTAGGTAAGTGAAACTGCTAAACTTTGAGAGAGGACTGCTATATGTGGCAATGATAGAAATATGAGCAGCTAAAATTTATATTGTTTTGATGTTTAAATATTAAACATTAACTATTTTCAAATTCCACTTGGTGAAGAGGTTATGGTACATAAGGCAAAGAGAAAGGCATAGAGAAACTGATGTACTGAGGGCTTAAAATACTTTAATAGTTTTGTTGTTGTATTTGTTTTACAAAGTATTCCAGGGCATACACATGCTAGGCAAGAGCTCTATTACTAACCTACATTCCCTTCCTTTTTATTTTGTATTTTGAGACATGGTCTAGGTAAGTTACCCAGGCTGTCTTCAAACCTGTGCTGTGCTTCCCTCAGCCTCCCGAGTAGCTGGGATTATAAACTTGTGCCACCACACGCAGTGAATATTTTAGAAGAGAAACTACAGAGGTGAACCGACACAAATACAGTTTCCTTTGACAAAAGTGCTAAAAGTGAAGAAAAGACAGCTTTAAAACAAACAGTGGTAGGAAAACTAAATATCCATCTGTAGAAAAATGTAACTAGGTCAAATTAATATCATGCACAGAAGTCAACTCAATGTGGATCAGAGATTTAGGCATTAGACCAAAAACTCTGAAACTGCTAAAAGAAAACAAAGGCTTAATACTGCAACATAGTAGCACAAGTATCAGCTTCCTCAATAGGACTCCTAAAGATCAGGGAATAAAACTAAAAGTTAATAAGTGAGACAACATCAAATTAAAAGCTTCTGCACAGCAAAAGCAATAAGAGCATGAAGAGAGAGCTTACAGAATGTTAGAAACTCTTTGCCAGTCTGACAGGGGATTTATATCCATAATATATAAATAACTCATAAAACTTAACAGCAAAAACCACATAACCAATCAACAAATGAGTAAATGAACTAAATAGACATTTCTCAAAAGAAGAAGTGCAAACGACCAACAAATATATGAAAAAATAATTAATATCCTTAGCAATCAGGGAAGTGCAAATCAAAACTACACTGAGATATCATCTCATCTCTGTTCGAATGGCAAGCATGGAAAGCATCATGAATATAAATAGTAACGAAAGCTGGTGAGGATGTGGAGGGAAAGGAAGACTTATACATTGTTGGTAGGATTGGAAATCATTATGAAGAATTCTCAAAAAACTACAAATAGAATCAGCATATGATCCAGTTATTCCACTCTTTAGTGTTTTCCCAAAAGAACTGAAACCAGCATACTATAGCAATACATGCATCCCAATGTTTATAGCAGCTCAATTCACAATAGCCAAGTATGGAACCAGACTAGGTGTCAGTCAGTTGATGAATGATGAAGATAATGTATATATACACAATGGAGTTTCACTCAGCCATAAAGAAGAATGAAATCATGGCATTTGTTGGCAAAAGGATGGAACTGGAGAGCACCATGCTAAGTAAAATAAGTCAGATTCAGAAAGTCAAGGGTCAAAAGTTTTTTCTTCTGTTCAAAAGCTAAGCTAGAGAGAGAGGTGAAAAAAGGAATGAAAAAATGGGGATAGCAAGAAAATAGGATGGGACTGGAGCTGTGGCTCAGTGGTTATGGAGCTTGCCTGGAATGTGCAAGGAAGTAAGTTCGAACCCCAGAACCACATACACAGTGAAGTGTCAGCTCAACAAAAACCCGGAAAATCTAAATAACATTGATTCTCTCTCTCTCTCTCTCTCTCTCAGTGTCCCTCTCTCTCTTTAAAAAAAGAAGAAAGAAAATGGAAGGATGAACAATGGAGTAGAGGAAGAGGACTGGGAGAGAGGGAGGAAGAAGGGAGAGTATAGGGAAGTATCAGGGAATGAAACATACCAAATTATGCCCTGTTCAAGTACAAATATGCCACACTGTATCCTGTTTTTAAGTACAATGTACCAATTAAAAAACTGGCAGACCACTACTATAGAGGAAGGGGATCTGGAGAGGGAGAAGTGAGGCAAAGTGTAATTACTTGGCAATGAAATGAAACAAATTATGTTATGTGCATTTATGAATATGTTACAACAAAATTAACTCTTATGCAGAATTATAATGCAGTAATAAAAACAAAATATATGCACATATGAGTAAAAGTGATGGAATAAGGAACTCTGGAAACCTGTCATTCGTAAAAGTAATGCAAACCTTAACAAATACAATCAGAATCAACATTTTCAAAACTCTGTGCCTTAACCAAAGAATTACAAACTTCCAGAGTGTTTATTAAAGAAATAGAGCTTAATCTAAGTAAGAAAAGTGAATATAATGACATTGTAACTGTTCCTATTCCCACACCCAACCTATGTTCCATTTTCAAAGAAGCCTGAAATCATAGTGTCAACCAATAGCCTAGAAGCCTCTGATAGGAGGACGAACAGGGTTGAACTCCTCCAAGAACTCATTCTAAGAAATCTGTCATTATTTGAAGTATGTGGTTCTTCACTATGTGACCTCACTCCCAAAACCAAGAATCAATTTTATTTAGTTTTTCATGTCACTTTTGTTGCTCCAACAATTCAATGTGTATGTGGTGCTGGGGTTTGAACCCGTGTCCTTGCACATGCCAGACAAGCAAGCACCTTAAATGTTGAGCCACCCCACCAGCCCCACATTTTTATAAACTCTCTCACATCTCACACAATAGGAAATCATCTGGCTCATTTGTTAAGAGTATCACTCATCATTATAATAAACAGTTTCAAAAGACAGGACATTTTCATTGCTATATTCTGGGTATCTACAGTCTAGCATGTTGTGTGTGTATGTATATGAAATGTTACACAAACATATATAAATATATATCACTAAAATAAATGTATAGTAAATATATACCTTATGAATGCACATACATTTAGTGACTACTATAATGGAGGCAGTTTTAACTAATTTGCATGAATTAATTTTAACAAGGTTTTGCTTATCTATTTTAGGTGATTAATTATACTTTGTACATTCAAAAAATTTAGGTTTTTCACGGAAGCATATACACTAGCCTAAATATTTCAAGGAAATATTCTGTAACAGAGAAAAAGGTAAAAACAGCAGTGAAGTCTATTGTCATCAAAAAATGTCAAAATGTGTGCAGCCTATTTTTGTACAAGAAAGAATTTGGATTCCTAGTTCTGATGGATTGTATAACATTTCTTCCGCAAAGGAAGGCTCAAGTTCATCTTAGCCTGAAAGACATTAGTTTACGCAATTCCAGAGATCAAAATGGCTTACTTAAATCCACGCAGGGTAATGAGTAAAGGTCACGGGGAAGCTCATTTTATTTCACTTCTAATTGAATGAGAGAAATACCTTAAGCGGGTGGCTTTTTCATATAACCAACAATCTCTAAGACCTCATTTCTTATAAATAATCAGTTTTATATTTTATGTATTATTTTAAAATTATTTACAAATATGTAATATTACACAAATGCATTATCTATGGTCACTTTCACTTATACTGTTCTGCGATCTTTTTTGTCATTCTTTATGTTTTTTGGTCTCCAACTCCCCCAATTCAGTCAGACCCTGCCATAATCTACATTAGAAAATGTGTGTATACATATTTTTCATACACAGTAAATATGCACACATTCACATCTATGCATATCAATTTTTTTGTTTTTATTTCTTTTTTAAATAAGAAGTTGAGCTATTAGGCAATCATAAACACATATGAAGTAAAAATATGATATGCAATTGTTCTTAAACCAGAATTACCCCACATTGCCTATACCCCAATCTCTTAATTCTCCTATATTTTGCCCTTACAAGCAGTACAAATGCTTAGATAGTGAGTTTTCTGGAATTAAATGATTGCATATGTAGTATTTGGGTTCTCAAGGGGTAAAGCATATGCCACATAGTTGATTGTCTCCCTAGATCCCTTCCTATTCTCTCTCCCTCACCCCTCACCCTCAACCCTCTCCCCCCAATTTATCTATGGTTTCCCTAGTTTATGTGTTGCTATATGCATATCATTTTAAAATAGAAATTAAATGGAAGACAAAGAGAAAATGCCTGAAAGAAATCAGAGGGAAAAGAAACTTACCTACAGGGACATAGAGTTGGAAATTATAGGTGCTGGGGCCACTGGTGGCTCAGTGGTTACAGCTTTTGCCTGGCATGTGCAAGGACATGAGTTCAAACCCCAGCAACACATACACAACGAAGCTTCAGAAGAACGAAGGCCACCTGAAAAACTAAATAAAACTGATTCTCTCTTTCTCACAGTCTCTCTCTTTTAAAACAAATTAAAAGAAAAAGAATTGCAGCGGACTTTTTTTTTTTCCCTCAGAAATCACGCAAGCAAAAAAAAAAACAGAATGTAATATTCAAAGTGTTGAAAGAAAAAAAAAGAGCTCACCATCTGAGAGTTCTATATCTAGGAAAACTATCCTTTAAAAGTAAAAGAAATACACAAACTTTCTCAGACAAATAAAACTTCTGAAAGAAATAAGTACAGCATGGCCCCAGGATACAAGATCAATCAAGAAAACCAACTGCTTTGCAACACATCTGCAATAAACAATTTGGATTTGAACTGAAAAATACCACTTTCAATAGCACCAAAAAATGAAATATCTGGGTACAAATCTGTGTTGGAAACTACTAAGTGCTGACTAAAATATTAAGAGGAGTTCAAAGTATTAAGTGGATAAATGCTCCATGTTTTTGAATTAGAAGTTCCAATGTTGTTAGTATGTCACTTCTTCCCAAATTTATCTATACATTCAAACAATTCCAATCAAAATCATAGAAAACTATTTTGTACATATCAACAAACTGATTCTATAGTTTACATGAGAAACTAAATAACCAGAATAGCCAACAAAATATTGAAAAAAAAGAAAATGGTATAACATTAATCAATCTGAAGACTGACTAAATGCTGCCATAAGGATGCATACATTATGAAAGAATGTATACATAGATATATTGAACTATTAGAATAAAGGTCAAAAATAGACCATGAAAATACAAGGAACTCATTTTCAGCAAAGGTGCATTGTAATTCAATGGAGGGAGTAGTCTTTCAACAAATAGTAACTGAGTAAATGGGCAAAAAGAAAAATAAAAAAAGATGAACACAGATAAAATTCATACCATTCATGAAAATTAACACCAAATAAATTATAGAACCTGATGTGAAGTACAATATTAAAATACAAAGTACAAAATTACAACACTTCTAAAGGGAAATGTGGGAGAATATTTACATTTCTTGTATTTGCTCTTGAAATTTCAGATAGAATATTACAAGCATGAAGTAAATCCATAAAAGAAAAATTGGTAAGTTTTACTTTACTGAAAATAAACACTGGGATTGGAGTGGTCAGCGGTTACGGCGCTTGCCTGTCATGTGCAAGGATGCTGATTCAAACCCCAGCACCATGTAAGCAACAAAGTATCGGAGGAATGAAAGTCACAGGAAAAGATAAATAAAATTGATAAAAAAACATTGGTTTTCTATAAAAGATAATGTTACAAGAAGGAGAAAAAAGCTACTAACTTGAAGAAAATCTTGGTGAACCACATAGCTGATCAAATATGTTTATTCAATATACATATAAAGCAACAAAATAAAGCAAACAATCTATTAAAAATGGGTAGAAGACATGAGTAGATACCAAATCCAAGAAGATATAAAGAAGACTAATAAGCATATGAAAATATACATGATAGCATGTCATTAGGAATTAATAATTAAAACAACAATGAAATAACCTCTGCACATCTACTGGAATGGTTAAAATTCAAAACACTGAAAAAATCAATTGCTAGCAAAAATGTAAACCGATAAAAATTCCCATCCATTCCTTGTGAGAATGCAAAATGGTATAGCCACTTTGGAAGAGTTTGTTTCTTACAGTGCTGAAAACTATACCACACTATCCAGCCTTCCTGTTCCTACACATATATACTCGATGAGTTCAAAATATATGTCCAGAAAAGAAAAAACCACAACATTATGGGGAGTGGTGGTCTGGACACGCTCCCAAAAATGGCGCCTGGCACTCAGCCAAAGGGCGTTGGTTCTGCTACAGGGTTTCAAGGGCATGAGAGTCATCTGACTACCATGAGCTGTACTTCCTCATTTTCTGTTCCTTGATTGGCCTGAGCTTATTTCTGCCACCCAGCAACAGCCTTGTGATTGGTGTGTTTCAGATATATATACTGGCTTACTTCCTGAATAAAGGTCCTTCTTCATGCGCAACTGGTGTGTTCGGGTCATTGTTGGCGGACTTGCTGGACGAGCACCGTCAAGTGGTGGCCCATATGGGGACTATAAAGAAGCTATATAAAGGCAATTATTTGTTAGTAAGTAACTGCTAGATGTTATAGAGAAAAAGAAAGTAAAACAGAAGCGGGCACGGCGGAGAGCTGTGGTAGCTTAGAGCTTGAGTACCTAGGTCAGCATTAGTTCCTTAGAGGAGAAGTCATTTAGAGTTGCGAACTCCAGGAGGATATCCTTAGTTGTCTATGTTGTGCAGGCAAAAGGTAGTTTTACTGGTGTTTGTGTTGCTTCTTCGTGTTTGGTTTGTTAGCATCCTTGTGGTAGCCATTTTATTAGGTTTGAAAATTAATAATGGAGTTGGAAATGTCACCCATTGGAATGGAATGACCTCTTAAGGAGTTACTTAAAAATAATGGTACACCTTTGAAGACAGCCACAGCTCGCGCATTTTTAAGCACTGTGGAGAAATGTTGTCCTTGGTTCCTTGAGGAAGGATTACTTAATATCCCGCAATGGGAACATTTGGGAGAGGAATTGAGAAAGAAAGATTCAGAAGAAAAGTTACCTGTTGGAGTCCTAGCCATTTGGAATTTAGTGCATTCTTCTCTTCAGTCACCTGACCCCAAATTTAGAGAGGCTATCTTGGAGGGTTCAGAAGTATTAGAGGACGTTGAAAATTCTTCAGGTGCCTCATCTGAGACTCAGTCGATCCTTAGTGACCTTGATGATGAGGAGTTTGCTAAGTTAGATCAAGCAGTTAGAGATACTGCTCCCGGAGGGAAGGGAGAGGGTGATCAGAATCCTCCTACTGCTCCTCCTTATCAGGAATTTTATCCTAAACCCCATCAATGGTCCTATCCTGGACCGGATGGGTGGTGTTTTTGCCCAGCGGAACCTAATGGACCGCATCCACATTACTCAAGTGAATCTTATAGTTGGAGACAATTCTTTCAAGAACACCAGATGTTCCCGGTGCTACAGGATGCACAGGGAAACAGATACCATGAACCAGTGAATTTTAAGTTGGTGAAGCAATTAAAGGAGGCCGTAATGACTTACGGAGTTCAGGCAGCTTTCACATTATCTCTCCTTGAATCACTTGCGAATTCTAACCTGGCTCCGAGTGATTGGGGGAATATAGCTAGAGCTTGTCTCTCTGGAGGTCAATATTTGTTGTGGAAGGTTACCAATCAGGAGTTATGCTTGGACACTGCTAGACGTAATGTTGCATCAGGGAATCCACATTGGGATGTAGAGATGTTGACAGGTACAGGACGATTTCAAGAACTTCATCTGCAATTAGGCTTCCCCCCCGTTGGTCTATCAGCAGATCGTTACCGCTGCAGTTAGAGCATGGAAGACTCTGTCAGGCACAGGAGACTTGCAAGGACAGCTTTCTAAAGTGATTCAGGGAGCCAATGAGCCTTATGCGGACTTTGTGGATAGATTGATGCAAACAGCCAGCCATGTTTTTGGAGATGTCAATCAGGCTATGCCTTTGGTGAAGCAATTGGCTTACGAGCAGGCTAATAAGTTGTGCAAGGAAGCTATACGCCCTTGGAGAAATAAAGACTCATCAGCATATTTAAAGGCCTGTAAGGATATAAATGAAGGTACCATCCAAGTGTCTTTAGCAAAAGAGCAGGGTGTAGCTATGGCTATGGCCATGATAAATGCACAGGACATGAAGGGCCAAAAGGTATGCTTCAAATGTGGTCAACCTGGCCACATGAGGAAACAATGTAAATCAAGTGGCCCTCCTGGACCCTGTCAAGGGTGCTATAAAGGTAATCATTGGACTAATGAAAGTAGATCTACCAGAGACAAAGATGGTAATCCATTGCCCCCACTTATGCCAAAAAACGAGAGGCGGGGCCCACAAATATACGGGGCCATTCAGACAGTGCCATGCACTCACTACCCGTTGACAGACCTATCAGACAAACATGAGGGAGCGCAGGATTGAACCTCTGTGTCTCCGCCAGAGCCATATTAACTCCGGAAATGGGAGTGCAAACTATTCCCACTACTGCTTGTAATTTGATACCGAAAGGAACAGTGGGATTGGTTCTGGGACGAAGTTCCTCTGCCCTTAAAGGTCTTAATATTACTCCAGGAGTTATTGATTCTTACTATACAGGAGAGATTAATATTCTTGCTTCTGCCCCCAAGGGTGTAGTTGTTATATCACCAGGAGATCGTATCGCTCAACTTCTTGTGTTGCCTAGTTGTCATTATCAGTTTCCTTCCTGAGATGTTAATAGAGGTGACCAGGGCATGGGATCTACGGGCTCTAACCTTGTTTGTTTATCTCTGAACTTGAAGCATAGACCTATGACTGATCTTATCATAGAAGGGAGGACCTTCCATGGGCTATTAGATACTGGAGCTGATAAAAGTATTATTAGACTTGTTGATTGGCCGAAGTCCTGACTATTAGATAAAGCTTTGCAGACTCTTAGAGGTATAGGGACTGCTTCCAACCCTGACAGAAGTGCAAAAATATTGAAGTGGATAGATAAGGAAGGCCATGAAGGCATATTTCAACCCTATGTCCTTGACAACCTTCCGGTAAATTTTTGGGGACGAGATATCATGGATGGCATGAGCCTGTTTCTAACTTCAGTTATCGCATACAGCAGTCCTCAAGCAAATCTCATGATGTTAAACTAAGGTCATTTATGGGGTAGAGGTTTAGGTAGGAATAATCAGGGAATTACTGCACCTGTAATAAGTTCCTCAAACAAAGATAGAAGACGACTGGGTTGTTCCCAGGGGTCACTGAGACATTAAAAATTACATGGAAATCTGAGACTCCTGTTTGGGTCCCTCAGTGGCCCCTTTCTAAGGAAAAATCGGAAGCGGCCCAATTACTGGTACAGAAACGACTAGAGGCAGGGCATATCAGACCATCCACTTCTCCTTATAATACCCCAGTATTTATCATCAAGAAAAAATCTGGGAAATGGAGGTTATTACATGACTTAAGAGCAATTAATTCCATTATGGAACCTATGGGACCTATTCAACTTGGGCTTCCAGTGCTGTCTACTATTCCTACAGATTGGCCTTGTATTGTCATAGTATTAAGGATTGTTTTTTCTCTATTCCTATTCATGAAGAGGATTGTAAAAGGTTTGCTTTCACT
>PVKS010044337.1:0-14380 GCA_004027875.1 Aplodontia rufa
ATGCATTTCATATTGTTACTTTATGCATTTATGATGCACAATAACTCAAGTCCTTAAGAATAATTTTTAAAAAACAACAAAAAATAGTAAAATAATTTCCATAAATATGATTTATAGTAAACCAAGAAGAATCTATTATCCGTGAGAATATTATGGTCATGCTTTTTATTCATTGTTTGTGTTTTTAGTTTCTATTCGGAAATAATTTCAAATTTTAAAAAACATTGCAAAAGTAAAAGTTGTACAAAGAACTCCTGTCCCCCTCCATCCAGATTCATGTATTGGTTGACGTTTTGTCCCATTTGCTTTGACATTTGTTTCCGTGGGCTCAACGGAAACATGTTGTGCATTTAACACAACACGATGCACACTCAAGTATTTATGGGTAAAATCACAGATGCCTGTGGTTTGCTTTAAAATACAATAATGAGGGAGAAATAAGTGTGCAGGGAAGACAAGAAGAGTGGAAAGCTGTGGATGTTGAAGCTGGGGAAAGCGAAAAAGAAGCTTCACTTTTTCTTTTTTTTTTAGTACAGGAAGTTGAATCCAGGGTGGTCTACCACTGAATCACATCCCCAGCCCTTTTTATTTTTTATTTTGAAACAGTGTCTTGCTAAGTTGCTTAGGTCCTTGCTAAGTTGCTGAGGCTGGCCTTGACCTCGAAATCCTCCTACCTCCGCCTCCTAAATTGCTGGGATCATAGGCATGGGCCACTGCACCCAGCTGAGGCTTTACTGTTCTAATCCCTTTACTTTGGTGGAGTTTTGTGTTTTTATGATGAAAAATTAATATTAAAACCAGTCAAAGGATTTAAAGAAAAAACGGTCCAAAAATTGCATGAAAGAATTTCCCTAATTTGATTGGTTCTACGAATCAAGAGAGAAGTCAGTCAGTTTAATGGTCACAGCAAAAAGAACCTGAAAGCCCTCCAAGCAGCTAAAATTTTACTTCAGAAAAAAAAACTTAAACTAAAATTGGCCACAGGTATAGCTCAATGGTAGACTGTGTGCTTCGTGTGTGCCGAGGTCCCCAGCATCAAAAATAAATTGATTAAATCAAGACTACTATGGTGCTCAAGCGGCAGCTCAGCGGTTACCGCACTTGCCTGGCATGTACATGAGTTCAAACCCTAGCACCACATGTACAACGAAGTGTCTGAGCAACAAAAGCCACATGAAAAACTAAATAAAATTGATTCTCCTCTCTCTCTCTCTGTCTCTCTCTCTCTCTCACTGTCCCTCTCTCAAAAAAAGACTTTACTATCAAGTTGAACAAGTGATTCTTTAGAACATATCTGAAAGGTCTTTCTGGAGCTTGATAAATCCACGTATGATGTTTGGTATGATTTCAATCTTATCCTTAGTTGAACCAATATCTGTTGATTGGTTCAATTTGTTTGGATTGTCCTCCGGCAAATTATTCGATTCTTAACAGATCCTTACTAGCTTTTGTATTAGCAGTTTCTCTTTTACATATACAGTCCCAAGGAAATAACCTAACCGGGAGCAAAAGTAATTAGCACCAACATCAGGCTAAAAGAGGACTTGTCATACAGGGCATGGTAGCATGCCTGTAATTCCGGTGACTTGGGAGACCCTGTCTCAAAGTAAAAAAATAAAAAAGAGCTGGGAACGTAAGCTCAGTAGTAAAGTGGCCCTGAGCTCAATACCCCTTATACATGCATACACACATACATACATTCATAGGAGCACACAAGAGGACCTATCTGGGCCATGCTATGGGAGGCCTGCAGGGGGCAGCACTGACAACCGCTGAGACCCTGGGGGGAAAACCAGAAACAACCCAGATGCCAATACCCAGGCTACAGCTAAGAACATAAATTATAATCCCATTGTGGGAGAACCGCAGACACAAGATCTGCGAATGTATGGACTAAGTCAAAACATCATCAAGTTTTAGAAATAATGCAGAAGGGGAGGGCTAGACACAGAAAATGATGTCCACTGCACTGAAAATGGGGGTGGAAAGTAGCGGTTTTAGGGGTTTTTTTGTTGTTGTTTTGTTTTTTAATATCATGGACACTTAACCACCAAGCCACATCCCTGACCCTAATTTTTTGGGGTTTTTTTTTTGTTTTTGTTTTTGTTTTCTCACCAAGTTGCTTAGGGCCTCACAAAGTTGCTGAGTCTGGGTTTGAATTTGTGATCCTCCTGCCTCAGCCTCCCAAACTGCTGGAATTACAGGCTACCACTCCCAGCTGTTTCTTTCTTTTGTAAAGTTATATAACTTCATGAAACAAAAGAAGGAAATGAAAGAGCAGAGGTGGGAGGGCGGAAACAAGCCAAGCCTGGCTGAATATATTAACTGCTATTTAAGGACTAATACAGCCAAGATTACAGTGAACAGACAAGAAGTCTCTTGTGGGTTCTACAGCTAACTCCAGGAGAATTCTTGATCAGAGAGGTAATGGAGAATGTCAATCTATTTCCCCACACCCTGGTCAAATGCCAAACAACCTGTGATAGGGTGGAAGGTAAAACACTCAAAGAATAAACTGGGTGCAGTGGCATATACCTCTAATTCCAGCAGCTTGGGAGGCTAAGAAGGAGGATTACAAATTCTGAACCAGCCTCAGCAATTTAGTGAGGCCCTAAGTGACTTAGCAAGACCCTGTCTCAAAATAAAAGAATAAAAAAGGCTGGAAATGTGGTTCTGTGGTTAAGCACCCCTGGGCTCAATTCCCAGTACCAAAATAATAAAAAAAATTGAAATACCAAAAGTAAAACAAAAAATAAAATCATAATTAGCATTGCTCAGTCCCCCCTCTTTTACAGTCTCATTACCCTCCTCCGTCTCCCACCATTAATTAAGACACCAGACATCTCCAACCTAGATCATCACATCACTAACAATCATACTGAGCAAAAAGTTTTATGGGATATAATCCTAAAGTAACGCCATTTTTGTCTTCCACTGTCTGTTTAAATCTTAGAGAAGCTGGTTCCCTTACCATTAAGTGGAAACCTAGAGTATGACTCTTCTGATAACTCTTAGGTGGCACAAGTTCCTAATCAACAATTGAAATATCTGGGCCGAAGGTGGGGCTCAGCGTAAGGGCAAGTGCTCAGCATTTGTGAGGCCTTGGGTTCAATGGCCAGAACTTTGACTTAGTTTAACCGGGCAGAGGGACAGGACTGTAGTGAAGAACCAGGGTGTGGTCAGCTCTTTCCCTGTTTATGACAGTTTCTCTACACCATCTCTTTCCTACCTGTATGGTTAACCTCTCCAAGACTGGGAAGCAGGGGGGAAGAAAAGTAAGTTGGGCAGAAAAGTTTGCATATTGACTGGTGCCCACCAGGTATCATAGTGAACTCTCATTGTGGGACTTTCATGTGAAGGAGGTCCCTCCATTGCTGGAGTCCTCTCTCCTGAGGGTTCCTTAATGAACGTGACAGCTGCTAGGAACTTTTAGGGACAATCAACTCTGCTTTGGCAGGAAAGCTGCTGCCCCTTTGAAAAAGTATTCCCATTCCTTCAAAGTTGTTTGGTTGTTTGTTCTAGATAAAGCCCTCCAGAGAAAGTTATGGCCAAACCAGCCAAAGTCACTGAGTCACTCTGACTCAGAGTAAACTTTGCTTGTTGTAATACTAAATTATCTGCCTTGAGGCGTTCCCATCTGCTGTTTTATTTTATTTTTTTTTTTGAATGTGCAATGTATGACTTCTAACTGAGCATGTGCAGGAATGTGCCCATCTCTACCTGTGAAGACAAGCCTTTCCCACACGAGTATGTGAGGCTGGGGACATGGCTCAGGGTTGGAGAGCTGCCTAGCATGCTTGAGGCCCTGGGTTCAATGCCCAGTGTGACAAAAAGGGAAAAAAAATGCATGTTACATTTCCCCAAAAAAATCCCCTTGCTTTCTCTGTTTGGGGAGAATTTGTTCCCCCTATGTTCCTCGCTTGCTGCGAGTAGCAAACCTTCCTTCACTCTCATCTGCTGGTTGTGTTCATCAACTTTGTGCCCCCCAAGCGGGGAGCCCATTGCGTTCAGTGCAGAAGTGCTGTTCCCCCTCACTAACTTCTGTCAAAGGACAAAATTACAACTTAACCAAGATCTTAATTGGCTTAATTCTGTGATTCAGTACTCAGGCAAACTGCATTCCACAGAATAGAATTAGTGATCAAACAGCCCTTCACAGAAAAGCAGGGAGCTGGAGTGTCAAACCCCATTCTTGTGTGTGTGCGTGTGTGTGTGTGCGTTTGTCAGGGCTGAGGACCGAACTCGGGGCCTTGCGAGTGCTAGGCAAGCGCTCTGCCACTGAGCTAAATCCCCAGCCCCCAATTCTTGTGTTTTGATGAAAGAAAATTTAAGGTCAGATGCCAGAAGTCATGCAAGAGAACTTTATCATAGGCGAAAGCAAAGCAACCTCAAGCAGAGCACACTCTCAAGAGAGCGCGGGCCATCTGAGAGCAGAGAAGAAAGGAGACAGGCTGTCTCCGAACGCGTTACTGTTTGATGTTTGCCAGGAGAACCGGAGCCCACCTTTTGCACTCTTCACCAATCAGGTGTTCAAATCCTCTTCACGTCGGGCGGTGGCATTTTCGACCTTAGTTGGTCCTCTCTGGAACTGTCATTGTGGCCATCCTCTTTAGGGGGGCTTCTCTACAAGTCAATCCCTTGTTAATGTGGGCATTGGGGTGAGAAGCTGGTCCGAAGTTACCTTAGTGCACCTGCGGACCAGCGGAGCCACCCATACCCATAATTCCTAGCTTCACACCCACCCCGGTGGACTGTCGCGTTAGTCCCGTTAATCCTTTTCTCTGGTTATATTTTCCCACCAGCTCCTTTGCTTCTGCCTATTTTTTACTGATTAATTACCACCATTTACTTTCTCATCCACCTTGAGAGTAGTCTTTTTTTTGGTTCTTCTTTGTTTTTTATCAGTTTTTTTTTCAATCTGGCCTCCACTTCTGCAACACTTAGTTGTGTATGTAGTGTTGGGGTTCGAACCCAAGTCCTCATCAATGCCAGGCAAGTGCTGTAAACACTGAGCCACCACTCCAGCCCCTGGAGAGTAGTTTATTTTTATATTTTTTTAAAGAATCAAAAATTTTTTTATCTAGTTGTTCATGTGACTTTCATTACTCCGACACTTTGTTGTGTACGAGGTGCTGGGGTTCGAACCCACGTCCGGTGCACATGCCAGGCAAGCGCCAGAACCACTAAGCTGATGCTCCAGCCCCACTAAGCTGCAGCTCCAGTTTAAAGAGGACCCTAAAGTAATTTAAAATAAGCTTGTGACCTTGCCATGAATTTCACTGCTCCTTAAAAGCTACTACTTAACAGGCCAAGCAGAAGAGGTTGGTTTTTTAGACAGAGAAAGGATTTGTTCAACCCCAGGACTGCAAACGCCCCAGTGCACTGTTTTCGGATCACAAGAGAAGAACTCAAAGGCCTCAACAGAGAGGGTTAGGACATTCTGTGACCCACTCCGTCCTCAGCAGTGGGAAGGGCTATAAGAGAGGGAGCAGGGGAACACACAGGACAGGGTGCAGGCCCACTGTGTGGATGGGTTTCCGCAGATGTTTTATGAGCACATTCCCTTAGTTTACAGTCAGGGTCACTCTCTTCAGATCCTTACCCAGGGATTGGAGATAAGGGAAGTAAGTAGCCGGCTCCCCCTGCCTGTTTCCCTCCTCCCACATTCTTTTTTTTTTTTTTTTTAAATAGAATAGAGAAAGAGACAGAGAGAGAGTGAATCAATTTTTATTGAGTTTTTCACTTGGCATTCGTTGCTCTGACACCTAGTTGTGTAGGTGGGTGCTGGGGTTTGAACCCATGTACTTAGGCATCCCGGGCAAGCTCCGTAACCACTGAGCCACTGCTCCAGCCCCTCCCACATTCTCTTAGAGAGCTTCTTATCTCACTGCCAGCTTTCCTAGGCACTGATTTACATTTAATCCAACAGCTAAAAATTTTAAAAAAGAAACAAAGAACAAAAAGTAGGTTGGTCATTTTAAATTTGCCTTTCTTGGTGGAGCATTTGCCTAGCATACAGGAAGCCCTAGACCAGGGCCCAGCACTGCCAAAATAATAACTTTTAAATTTATTATTATGATTATTTTAAAATAAAACTATAGGCCTGGTGATACAGGCCTGTAATTCTAGCAACTCAGGAGATCAAGGCAGGAGGATAACAAATTTGAGACCAGCCTGGGCAACTTAGTGAGACCCTGTCTCAAAATATAAAAAGGAATGAGGATGTAGCACAGTGGTACACCGTCTCTGGGTTTAATCCCCAGTAACAAAAAAATACTAAAAAGAGGAAGAAAGAAAAAAAAAAGGGAAGGAAGGAAGGAAGATTGCTTTCCTATAGATAGGGATAGGAAGACAAAAAGAAAAATAACTTGCTTGGGTAACATCAGGTTACTCCAGGTAACCTTTTTGGGGTAAGGATTAAGGCAGAGGGAACTTCTTTGTCATACTAATGGAAACTGGCCTGTTTTTTCCTGGGGAGGTCAGTAATTTAGTTTGGTTGGTAACACGGAACTCAAGCATGGATGTATCCATTCTGATTTCTAGTTTTGTCTGTCTGGATCTATTGCAGGTGCTGAGTCTAAAACAATGGCCTTGTGTAATGTTTAATACTCCTAAGTGCCCTGTAATATGTCTGGCTTCTGTTTGCCCCTCCAGACAACTCTCTTCAACAGGACGTAAAAACACACAAAAGAACGGGCTCTAAATTCCCATTGCCAGGGCGTTCTGTCTTTCCCAGGTAGTAATGGCCACTGTGTAGAATAAATGACATGGGCTCAGCAGTTACAGTGCTTGCTTGGCACGCACAAGGGTTTGCCCCCAGTACCACACACACAACGAAGTCTCGGAGCAACGGAAGCCACATGGAAAACAAAATAAGTTTGATTCTCTTTCTCTCTCTGTCCCTCTCTCTTAGAAAGAAAGAAAGAAGAAAGAAAGAAAGAGAAAGAAAGAAAGAAAAGAATGCGGTGGGGGGGGGCGGGGGGAAGCCTGAGCGCTGACTCAGTGGCTACTCAGCAGTTCTTGCATTTGCCTGGCATGGGCAAGGATGCAGGTTTGAACCCCAGCACCACGAACACAACGAAGTCTCAGAGCAACGAAAGCCACATGAAAAACTAAATTGATTCTTTCTCTCTCTGTCTCTCACTGTCCCTCTCTTTGCCACATGAAAAACTAAATTGATTCTCTCTTTCTCTCTCTGTCTCTCACTGTCCCTCTCTTTAAAAAAAAAAAAAAGAATAAATGACACAATGTGGATACACAAATATACTCAGTTTACTTTCCCAGACACAACCACTTCAATGGGGATTCAACCCAGTTGAAGCGCCCAAGAGGTTCCTGAGCCCTCAGGCTTGGGAAATCATTATAACAAAAACGCTCTTTTGATTCAAATTTTTCCGTTTCCTCTGAATCCTCTGCTTGATCCCAGTCTCAACTTCCAGACTAGTTGAGTCCAGTTTGAGCAGGAATCTTACTAAGTCAGGAAAATCTTACCAAGAAGAATCTTACTAAGTCAGTTCAGGGAAAATTCCCCAGTCAGGTATCCAACCACCTTCAATATCTTATCATCATCCTAGCCTGCCTGCAGCAACAGTCCCTTCAGGTCAATTTAGCCAGAAATCCTGAATGTCGGCGCTTCCTCTTAGTCATTTTCCATCCACTGATCCCCACCCTGATCCTTGGTTTAAAAAGAAAAAATTCCAACTTGTTTTTTGGAGCTGAGCCTGAGTGGCAAGATGGCTTTGCAGTGGCCCCAGTACCTATCACCAAAACTAAGATGGAGAGAAATCGACGAGAGGGTTTATTGAGCCATCACAGTGCTAATCAGAAAGGATTCAACAGCAGCTGGGAAAATGTCAGCTGGATCTAAAAAGCTATGGTATTTTTATAATGAAAATGTGGGGAAAGAAGGCCTAAGTTGCTTATTTGGAGCCCATATCATCCTTAAAGAAAATAAACACCATGTCCCTGAATACCCCCTTTTTGTTCCCAAAAACCTCACCAAGTTAAGGGGACAATGAGAGCAAGCCGGGGCCAGAATGTCCAGATACATATTATCTTGAAGGACACTGACCTTGCTCTTATGCACACTGGGAGGCAGGGCAAGTTAGCATCATCTGTAGAAAGCTATTTTCTTGCATTTATGGCAGGACATTTGCTCCTTAGGATGCAGGTCATGTAAGAAAATGAAGCAAGCTGAGGCTGATGATGTCACCACTCGTATAGCTGAACATATGTAATCCCTTTCTCAGTGGCCGCTGGCATGGAACTGAGGGCACGGTGGACAGGATATGTGTCACTCACAGCCTGCTGCCACTGGACAGAATGCCATGAAGAGGAGGAGACACTGCTTGGCAAAGCCCCATGAGGGCTGGAGGTGCTATCTGATCAGCCTGTGGCTGCTGAACTCTCCTTGGACCTGTCACTGATCTCTTGTAAGCTTTCCCCAATAAATCATGTCTTGCATACCCTCGCCAGGCTCTTTCTTCATGCTTCCAGCAACCACGTTGACTATAGATAAGAGGGATGTGATCACAGGGAGCAAGGAAAGCTTTGGGATAGGAGGGCAGTCCATAAGGAGAAGTAGTTGTTGCTTTTGGATGGGTTGGGACTATAAACCAGAGGCTGTGGCACCTGGGGACAGTGAGCAGATTTCAGTTAGGTTTTAACATGCATTCAAGAATGTGAAATGGACTCTCATCCTTTTCCACCTACAGCTTGTTAATTGATTGACTTCTTCCATCTCGCCTCCCTTACATCCTTAGCCCTTTGTAATAAAATTTAGAACATAGAATTCTTCTATGATCACTTGAATAAAGCCCCCTTTTCCATCTTTAACAGCTGTTTGAATAAATTTTTTCTTTAACAACTGTCATTTCCAACTCAAGACCATGTCTTCAGGATCCTTTCCTTGATCCACAGAACAAGGCCCTCCCAAACCCCTTTCAGATCTTCCTTCAAGGAAGAGCAGTGTGTACGCACGTGCGAGTGTGTGTGTGTGTGTGTGTGTGTGTGTGTGTCTCATGACAAGAAGTCAGCTTTTGGATGACGAATGAACAGAGACCCATCTCTTAGTAAAGTCTTTTGGTAAAGTGTTGTCTTGATACCAACCAACCCAGCATGGTCCACCTCTGATCTGGCCACGGGGAGGTATATTTGACTCTCCTACATTGCAAAACTTTTACTAGGCTGGAGTGGTTGTTCAGCGGTTGGAGCGCTGCTGAAGACCCAGGTTCAAATATCAGCACCACATACACAACTGTTGAAGAAACAAAGGTCAGATGAAAACAATAAAGTTGATTCTGTTTTTCCTCTCTCTCTCTCTTTCTCTATCTCTCTCTCCTTCTCTCTCTTAAAAAATTAAAAATTAAAAAATAGAAGTTTTTAAAAATTAAAAATAAACTTTTACTATTCCTCAAGATGATAGAAGACAACTAAAGTTTAAGATGTTAAGTTGGAGTGAACTACAAGATTAAAGTCATTTGGAGTCTCTATTTATAGTCAAAGAAAACACTCATCTTCCTTAACAAAATATTTGAAACAAAACTAGCAAGCAAAACACCTAACTTCAGGGCTGAAGTGGTTTCTCAGTAGTTACAGCACTTGCCTGGCATTCGCAAGTATGCAGGTTCGAACCCCAGCACCATGTATGTGGTCTGAGCAACGAAAGCCACATAAAAATCTAAATAAAATTGATTCTTTCTCTCTCTCATTGTCCCTTTCTCTTAAAAAAATAAAAGTAACTTCAGCTATATCAAATGCAGAGATTAGCCCTATCCTTCAGAACCAAATTGTGTATCCACCTATTAGAACGTAACTTTTTCATTCAACGCTTTTAAATGCCTCTTTCATTAAGCTCTCTTGAATAGGGTTCAGTTCATATCACCTTTTGTTATTGAATTCCAATGCAAAACAAATAAAAATAAGATTGTGGTAGATAAAAGGATCTTGTGACTAATTTACAATTGTCAGCTTACCTACTATGATAGGCAGAATCATGGCCTCCAAAGATGTCCACAGCCTGACCTGCAGGATACGTAAATACGTTAGTAACATAGCAAGGGGGAATTGAGTTGCATATAGAATTAAGATTGTTAATCAGATGACCTTGAGACAGGAAGAGAATCCTGGATTATTCAGCTGGGTCCAGTGGAACCACAAGGGTCCTTACAGGTCAAAGAGGGAGGCAGAAGAGCCAAGGTCAGAGTCAAACAGAGATTGGAAGTTGCTGTGTTGCTGGCTTTGAAGATGGAGAAAGTGACCAAAAGCCAAGGAAACCAGGAGACCTTCAAAAGCTAAAAACAGCAAAGATTTCCTCCCAGTCTCCAGAAAGGAAATCAGCCCTACTAATACCTTGATTTTAACCCTGTGAGACCCGCTGTGGACTTTTGACCTCCAGAACAGTAAAATAACACATCTGTTTTGTCTTAAACCACCAAGTTTGTAGTTACTTTTTGTGATTATCTATGTATTATTAGTCGTCCTGGGATTTGAACTCAAGAACGCTTTGCCGCCGGATTCAATTCCCAACCCTTTTCATTCTTTCCCTCATTTTTTATTGGTGCATTATACTTGTACATACTGATGAAATTTGTTGTTACATTCAAACATGCACACAATACACAAAATACACAATACAACAACAGAATTTGTCCAATGTCACTCCCTTTTATTTTTTATTATTATTGGATCCCTTTTTGTTTTTTTGAGCCAGGGTCCTACTGAGTTGCCCAGGCTGGCCTCAAATTTGCAGTCCTGATGCCTCAATCTCCAAAGAAGTGAGAGTACAGGTGTGCACCATTCCAGCTTTAGAATTTGTAGTAATTTATTACAAAAGCAAGAGGAAGCCATCACGCCGACCCTTTCTGGGATTTCAGTTTTCTATTGTGTGGCAACAGACTTTCCTGCTCTGACATTCAATGATTATACATAATTTATGAACCATGAAAAAATCAGTCAGACCAAAAGATTTTGTGGATTCAAACCATGGCCACTTCTGAAAATCTTCACATAGCAATTGGCATTAGTTATCACAAAATTAATTTGATAATACTCTTAGAATTGAATGATACTGCAAAGAGAAAATCAGACTAATCCAGAATTTTAACATTTCATAGGACAACTATTCTGGTCTCTTAAGAAAATCATTATCCATATCTCTACCTGTATATTTATTTCTAAGAATATTTAAAGACCTTACTAAATTATAAGTGTAATGTCTGAGACTTGAATTTGGAAAAAAAAATTGGAAAATGTAAACATAGGTTAGTTTTTAGATGAAATTTAGGAAATGTTATTAATTTTCTTAGAGATGATAATGTAGAGAATATCCTTCTATTTAGGAAATGCCATGCTAAACTTCTGCAACTTACTTTTAAATGTTTCACAAAAGAGTTCCACAAACATAGACATATTAAAATATGTGGCAAAATATAAATAAGTGTTTACTCTGAATGGTACTCTAGGAGTGGATTATACTACTTTTGTGAATGTTTAGAAAATTTTTAATAAAAGCTAGAGGGAATTTGTATTAAAATAAACCTGTTTATAAATGCTTATTGAACACTCGTTCAGAAACTTTACATTTTGGCTTTTAAATGCTCTCCACGAATAGAGCTTTATTTTGAAAATTAATTATAACCTCAGAATTGCAAAAAAAAACTAAAATAAAATGAAATTAATTGTAGTAAATCAAATTTGTGGCAAGATAAGCATCAGCATATGTAAAATAACTTAAACAAATTTCCAGTTAGAAAGCTCATGGGGAAAAGATGATATCATTCTATGAATCAGTGGGAAATTATTGCCCTGCAAAGAAAGCCTAACTTCGTGGAAGGGGAATTTTTGGTCTCAGCAGGTCAGAGATTTTCATTTCTTGATTTTGCCAATAGAAGAGATAAAAGTGAAACTCCAAAAATAACAATGGAAACTTATGGACAACTAGAAGAGGTGAGCACAGAAATTATTCCCTAAACCTCAATATCCTACAGCCAATGGCAGAAGGAAACTATAACGAATTTGTTACCAAATTTGACTGAAGCCCTAGAAGTGTATGGTTTCCTATTGACCCATCACCACAAGAGAATATAAGAGAGAATTGAGCTGGGCACAGTGGTGAAGGCCTGTAATCCCAGCAACTTCAGAGGCTGAGAAAGGAGGATCATGAGTTCAAAGTCTCCCTCAGCAACATAGTGAGGTCCTAAGCAATTTAGAGAGAATCTGTCTCAAAATATAAAAAGGTGGTTAGGTGCCCCTGCGTTCAATCCATGGTACCAAAAAAGAGAGAAAGAATTAAGGGGTGGCATTTTAGTTAGTCTAGAGGTAAGAATAGGGTTAACTGGAAATGGAATGAAAGGTACTTTTATATAACTTGCTTTTTGGATTGTTTAAAAAATGTGACTGGTCAATACTGATTTCTATTTGCATTAAAACAATACTTAATGATTTAAAATTTTTGTTAAACTACTCAAGTGGTGTTTTTAACTTCCGTTTGAAAAATATTAAAATGGAATTTATATCGGAAAATTGGGTTCAAGTAGCAAAATCCTCAGCAACTTAGTGAAATCCTGTGTCAAATTAAAAAATTGGGGCTGTGAATGTGGTTCAATGTTTAACTGCCCCTGGGTTCAATCCCTAGTCCCAAAGTGGGGGGAATATGGTTTGATCTTGCAGTGAATGGCATGAGCAAGACATCTGCTACCACCTAATGCTGCGTAACTGAATGGCAGGAAAAGCCTGAGGGGAGGGAGTAGGGGGCATTATCAGCACCTCTAATCAAGTAGAGAAATTCCTTCTACGTTTTCCTTCTAGAATCTCTGTTTCTTATCGTGATTCATAAAAATTTGACTTCTCCCATTATGGTAACAAAATGTATCCAGTTTATTGAACATTCTGAATATTATAGGCTAGCAGCCCAAGTAATTTTGCTTTTCTTCCACTACTACCTTTTTTTTTTAAGAGAGAGGGATAGTAAGAGAGAGAGAAAGGAGGGAGAGAGAGAGAGAAGGAATCAATTTTATTTAGTTTTTCCTGTGGCTTTTGTTGCTCCTAGACTCCGTTGTGTACGTGGTGCTGGGGTTTGAACTCGCGTACTAGTGCATGCCAGGCAAGTGCCGTAATTGCTGAGCCACCGCTTCAGCTCCCCACTACTACCTTTGATTAAGCTTAGTTCTCTTTCTCAACTCTTCACATTCTTCCATTTTTTTTAAAGAGAGAGAGAGAGATGAAGCATTATCCCAATAATGTATATCATTAGTACATATCGTTAGTAACTGAACCAATCTATAATTTTAGAAACTTGATTCCGCAGTTCTATACGCCATTCCCCACTAAAAGTAACCAGGACTTATTAGCGAAATGGTTGATTACAGGGCTGTGGTGGGATGTATACAAATTAAATCTATGACGTCTTGTTCCAAAAAGCAAAGACACACGCTATCAAAGACTCAAAGACCACTGTAATTATATTGGAAAGACATAGGAGCTGGCTAGGAGCATAGCTTACTGGTAGAGCACTTGTCTAGTGTTATGCAAAGCCCTCGGTTTAATCCCTGCCACAGACAAAGAAAGAGACACAAAAGCCACCTTGAATGGGCTCTCATAAGCCCAAAATGATACAATATGAGCATCAATAAAAGAACAGAAAGTGCAGATAAAGCATTTCAAATATATAAAAATCCACAAGTTTACAACCATCTCCCAAATCCCCCAAAACGTTTTTTTAAAAAGTCTTAATTGTACAACTTCTTAATTGTAAGAAATATTCTTTCAAATGCCTTACCTATTAATTAATAAATTAAGGGGAAAAAAACCTAGCTTTTAGTCTGTCTTTATATGAATTGCATTTCAGAATAATCAAATAGTGATGGAAAATTCTTTATTGACAATATTTTAACATATTACATAATAATCTATATAGGCATACAGACAGATATGTTCAAACTAATTAAGCCAAATACTTGAAGTATGTGTATTTTATTATACATTATTTATACTTCAATAAAACCTTAAAAATAAATGAACTAAAAACAACCACCATCACAAATAGCAGAAGGAGTGATGGAATTAGAGCAATCAGCCAAAAGCAACACCTAATGAAATGATGGGTCAAGGCTTCACACTAATGCTGAAACAGTTGCCTAAAATGTTAACGGTGAACTTCGTAATGGAGGATCAGGCTGATGCACCTGAGCCCACTGAACAGTACCCACCTCACTCAAGTGGGACAAACATCGCATGCTCGGAGACATAATGCATGGAAGTACATGGCATCCCTGTGATGTATCATTGCCTAAAACATTAAACCTACATCTTATCAAGCCTCTAAGTGCAAATGGAAATTTACAGAAACATGAAGCATAAGGAAACAGCTTAAATGACATCA
>PVKS010044338.1:0-14379 GCA_004027875.1 Aplodontia rufa
TTAATATATTGTGAGAGCTCTCATGGAAGAAAACTGCTCCTATAGGTGCTAATCATCATTATAACTGTTTTAGTTGAAGCCGTCTAGTATATATATGCACCTATAGGCTCATAATTCTTCACTGATTGGACTGGCAGGTATTAATCTGTGCTTCCCAAATAGCACCCCATCCCAAAGAAACAAAGTCATAAGTAGCTACAATAACCCCTACAAGAGTAATATTCACTGTTGGTCTTCAAGCCACACCCCTTGTATCTGAAAATGAGGCAAAGGGGAAATAACTCACCCCCTCAACCTCACAGCTTGCCATCCAAAGACTCCATGGTTGGGGTCCTGGATGAAAACCTACAAAAATGTATCAACATTGTGATTAGTAACTCAATTAAAGATTTGAAAGAAGAATTAAGGAAAGAGTTCAGAGATCAGTTTCAAGTGATGAGAGATAACTTTTATAAGGAAAAAAGGGAACAATTCTATGAAATAAAAGACAATGTTTATAGAGTTAGACATCCTGAAAAGAGATGTAGCAGAGCTATCAGAATTGAAAAATGTTGTCAACCAAAACAAATCTTCACTGGAAGATATTAATACCAGAGTAAACTCAAAAGAAAATAGAACCTCAGCTCTCAAAGAATGTACATCAGATAATGAAGACAGGCTGAACAATGTCAAGTTCAAGGAGGAGAGACAAGAAAAGAAACTTATTGTACATGACCAGAATTTCCAAATAATATTTGATGAGATGAGGAGAAATAACATGAGAGTAAATGGGTTTGATGAAAACTCTGAAGAGAAAACAAGGGGCATTAAGAACCTTCTAAGTAAAATTGTCAAGGAGAATTTTCTTCAAATCAGATTTGATCCAGAATACCAAATCCAAGATGCTTATAGGACACCAAACAGACCTAACCAAATGAGAAACTCACCAAGACACATCATATATAAAATGAATAATGGGGAAATTAAAGAGAGAATTCTAAAAGCAGCAAGGGAAAAGCCCTAAATCACAGTCAGAGGCAGAACAATTAGATCAGATGATAAAGGCCAGAAAAGCTTGGAACAATATTTTTCAAACCATGGAAGAAAACAATTTCAAGCCAAAAATAACATACCCTGCAAAACTCAGCTTTAAATGTGATAGGGAAATTAAATACCTCAATGATAAAAACTAGCAAGATACAAGAACACAAACCCTGCACTACAGAATATTCTCAAGGACATTCTTCATTCAGAAGAACATGCTAATAATTATCTAAGCCCTTAAACAGGAGAGTGTCTATAATCACAACACACACCAAAAGAGACCCAAGATGGCACAAAACATCGTAACAATCAGAAAGACTCAGATTCCCTTATCTATTCTAACTCTGAATGTGAATTGTCTCAATGCCCCAATTAAAAGACATAGATTGGATTACTGGATCAAAAAGCAAAATCCAGCAATACATGGTGTACAGGAGACACACCTCACACTCAAAAATAGACACAGACTGAAGGTAAAAGGTTGACAAGATGTCTACCAGTACTGTGGTCCAAAAAAGCAAGCTGGTATAGTGATCCGAATATCTGATAAAGTTAATTTCAATCTAAAACTACTCAGAAATGCAAAGATGGACACTACATCATACTAAAACAGACAATTCATCAAGAACACATAATGATAATTAACATTTATGCCCCCAATTACAACTCCCCCCAAATATATGGAAAAATACTCAAGGACATTAAACCCTTCATTGATCTCAACACAATAATACTGGGGATGTCAATACATAATTATCAACACTAGACAGATCATCAAAACAAAAAATCAATAAATCTGAACAGCTCTATTAATCAATTGGGCTTAACAGTACATCTATAGTACATCTATAGGATATACTTAAGAGTACATCCTAAGTCGGCTGAATTTACCTTCTTCTCAGCAGCTCACGAATCCTTCTCTAAAATAGACCACATCCTAGTCCACTGAGCTAACCTTAACAAATACAAAGAAATTGATATAGTCCCATGTATCTTGTCATACTACAGTGATATGATCTTAGCAATCAACATCAAGAAAAACAACAGAAATTACTCCAATACTTGAAAATTGAATATTTCCCTCTTAAACGAAGAATGGGTAAAAGAGGTAATGAGAGCAGAAATCAAGAAATTCTTGAAAATGAATGAGAATGAAGAAACAAAATATAAAATCTCTGGGATAGTATGAAGGCATTCTTAGTAGGTAAATTTATAGGACTGCATGCATACATTAAAAATCAGGAAAGAGTCCAAATAAATAGCCTTATGCTCCAATTCAAATGCTTGCAAAAAGAGGAACAATCCAATCCCAAAGCTAAGAGAAGACAGGAAATAACTAAAATCAGAGCTGAAATCAATGAAATTGAGAATTAAAAAATACAAATTATCAACAAAACAAAGAGTTGATTCTTTGAAAAAATAAACAGGATAGACAGATCCCTTGCCAACCTCACCAAAAAGAAAAATGAAGTGAAGCAAATCAACAAAATCAAAGATGAAAATGAAGACATCACCACAGACTCAATCAAAATCCAGAAGATTATCAGAACTTATTTTGAAAATTTATACTCTGTCAAGTTTGATAATCTGGAAGATATGGGTAGATACTTGGCCATGTACAATATCCCCATATTAGCAGAGGACATTGAAAATCTAAACCAACCTATCTCAGGTACAAAATCAAAGCAGCAATCAAAGGTCTTCCAAAAAAGAAAAGCCCAGGACCTGATGGATTCACAGCAGAATTCTACCAAATTTTTACAGAAGAATTAACACCGATCCTATTTAAGCTTTTTGATGAAATTGAAAGGGTTGGAGCACTTCCAAACACATTCTATGAAGCAAATATAACACTGATACCAAAATCCAACAGATACATCAAGAAAAGAAAAGTACAGATCAATTTCTCTGATGAACATAGATGCAAAAATTCTTAATAAAATTCTAGCTAATCAGATTCTAAAGTACACTAAATAGATCATACATCATGATCAAGTGGGCTTCATTCCAAGAAAACAGGGCTGTTTCAACATATACAAATCAATAAATGTAATCCATCACTTAAACAGAATTAAAAATAAATATCATATAATTACCTCAATTGATGCAGAAAAGGTGTTTGATAAAATTCAACACCCTTTTATGCTTCAAACCCTGGAGAAGATTGGGATTAAGGGAAGATACTTTAACTATGTAAATCCATTTACGACAGACCCATAGCCAACATTATGCTCAGTGGAGAAAGACTGAAAGCATTTCCACTGAATTCAGGAATAAGACAAAATTGTACACTTTCATCACTTTTATTTAATATAGTCCTTGAAACCCTTCCCAGAGCGATCTGCTAAGAGAAGGAAATCAAAGGAATTTGTATAGGAAAAGAGGAAGTCAAGTTGTCTCTATTTGCTGATGGCATTATTCTATACCTAGAAGACCCAATAAACTCGACCAGAAGACTTCTAAAGTTTATAGGCATTTTCAGCAAAGTGGCTGACTATAAGATCAACACCAATAAATCACTAGCTTTCCTTTACTCCAGCAACAAGTCCACGGAAGAAGAAATCAGGAAATCTGTCCCATTCACCATCTCCTCCAAATTAAAATAAAATACTTGGGCATAAATCTTACAAAGGATATTAAAGACCTCTACAATGAAAACTATCATACACTAAAAAAAGAAATTGTAGAAGACCTGAGTAGATGGAAAAACATTCCATGTTCATAGTTAGGCATAATTAATATAATCAAAATGGTCATGCTGTCTAAAGCCCTACACAGATTTAATGCAATCCCCATCAAGATACCAATGCAATTTTTCACAGATATAGAAAAAGCAATTCTCAAGTTCATATGGAATAACAGAAGACCCAGAATAGCCAAAACATTACTCAGCAAAAAGGAAGAAGCAGGTTGTATCTCAATTTCTGACTTGAAATTATACTACTGGGCTATAGTAACAGAAACAGCATGGTACTGGTATCAAAACAGAACTGAAGTCCATTGGAATAGAATAGAGTATTCTGAGATGAATCCCCATATCTTTAACTATTTGATGTTTGATAAAGAGGGCAAAAGCATAGTGTGGAAGAAGGATAGCCTGTTCAACAAATGTTGGACAAATTGGACAGCCATATGTAGACAACTGAAATTGGATCCTTACCTTTCACCCTGTGCAAAAATTAAATCAAAATGGTTCAAAGATCTGGATATTAAATCAGCAACTTTACAATTGCTTGAAAAAGAAGTAGGATTAACACTACATGACATAGAGGTAGACACTGCCTTCCTTAAAAAGACTCCCATGGCACAAACAATAAAGTCAAGAATAAATGAATGCAATGCAATTAAACTAAAAAGCTTTTGCACAGCTAAAAAAATTAGTCAAGAGTGTCAAGAGAGGGGCTGAAGTGGTTCTTTGGGGGTTAATGTGCTTGCCTGGCATGTGCAAGTTCACGGGTTCAAACCCCAGCACCTGCGTGCACAAATAAGTGTTGGAGCAACAAAAGCCATGGGTAAAACTCAATAAAAATTGATTCTCTCTGTCTCTCTCTTCCTCTCTCTCTCTCTCTCACACACACACTGTCCTACTCTCTTTAAAAAAAAAAAAGAGTGTCAAGAGAGATCCAACAGAATGGGAGAAAATGTTTGCCTGCTATACCTGGGACAGAGGACTAAATCCAGAATACACAAAGAACTAAAAGAACTAAACACCAAACCCACAAATAATCCAATCAATAAGTGGGTTACAGAACAAAAAAGAAAGTTCTCAATGGAGGAAGTCCAAAAAGCCCATAAACATATGAGAAAATGCTCTACATCACTAGCAATAAGAGAAATGCAAATCAAAACTTTATTGAGATTCCACCTCACTCCTGTTACAGTGGCAAAAATGAAGAATATGAACAATGACAGATGCTGCAGGGGCTGTGGGAAAAGAAGAACACTGTCACATTGCTGGTGAGACTGCAAACTGGTTCACCCACTTTGGAAAGCAGTGCGGAGACTCCTCAAAAATTAGGGCTGGAACCGCTTTATGAACCAGCTATCCCACTCCTGGATATTTTCCCAAAACAATTTGAATCGGCATATTATAGAGATACAGCTTCATTAATGTTTATATCAGCTCAATTTACTATAGCTAGACTATGGAACTAACCCAGATGCCCCTAACTCGATGAGTGGATTAAAAAAACTTTGGTACATATATGCAATAGAATATTCCTCGGCTATTAGAGAAAATGATATTACGGCATTTTCAGCCAAAAGCATGGAGATAGAAAAAAATTATGCTAAGTGAAGTACCCCAATCTAAGAGACTCAAGGGTTGAATGTTTTCTCTCATTTGTGAAAGCTAGACTACAACTGGATTTCACATTAGCTTAGATGGCTAAGCTAATAACCTCAACATGTATGAATTTTTACCCAAACAGGGGGGAACCTGGTCTAGGATATTGGGAGACCTGGGGAGAGGAGCATGTAGTGGGGAGGAGATAGTAAGGATATTGAGTAGACTGGAGGGAAGAAGTGTGGGGGAATCAACTCAAAGGGGAACCTTTGACTTCCATGAGAAGTCCGTTTAACACAAGGATTTTATAGGGGAAACATGGAACCATGGGGAACCCAAGGGGGGAACCGTGGAATGGCTTCAACCTTGGCTTGCTCTGTGAATATACATTTGTTCTTGATTGTTTGATAATGATTTCCTCCTAATTTTAAGTCCATATTTAATGAACAAATAAATAAATAAATAAAATCCACACACCCTCACAGTGGAGGTCCCAGGGAAGTCAGATCTGTGGCTCTTTACCCAGGGCTTCTCTTGTTCTCGGGTGCAAAGCTTAGTCATATTGCACACTGGGATGACTTTGAGAAGATCCTATGCACTGAATCTGTGAGCTGATGCTTTCTTCCAGAGAAGCTCTGAATTGCTTCTGTGTGTAGGGAGGCTCACCCAGCCTGGGACCCTCTGACTCTCCCTAGGGATTCCTCAGCTTAATGGAGAAGTCTCAGCTCCAGTCAGCAATCTGGCAGCTGGCCCAGAAATTTGTCTTTCAAATTAACTGCTAGAACTGGAATTTGCAAACAAGGAAAGTCCTGCATCCTCTCCTGTGTAGTCTGTGTTCAGCTCATTGGTTTTTTCCCCTTGTTTTCAGGGTGGTACTTGTGCCACACATTTTATTTTCTTTATATTAAGTAAAGCACTGCAATATGTTTATCACAGGCCCTGGTGTTTTGGGGTGTGAATGATGCTTGAGAATATAAAACCTGGTCTTTAGATTGCCTATATTCAGTGAGTATCTAAAATTCATATTTCAGTCAGCTTTTTTGCTGCTGTAAGAAAGAGACCTGACAAGAACAATTTTAGAGGAGGAAAAGTGTACAAGGGGGCTCACTGTTTCAAAGGCCTCAGTTCATAGAAGGTTGACTCCATTCCTCAGGCTCAAGGTGAGACAGAACATCATTGCGGAAGAGTGTGCAGAGGAAGTGGCTCAGGGTATTACCAGGAAGCAGAGAGACCAAGAGAGGGTGGGGGTGCTCCCCTTACCAAAATATACAAAATTTAAACTCCAAAGACCCAACTCCAGTGATCCACCTCCTCCAACCCCACCCTACCTGCTGATTGACTGTTACCACTCTGTTAACCTCTATCAGGGAATCAATTGATTGATAGGGTTTAGGCTCTCATAACCCAATCATATCACCTCTAAGCCCCCTTACATTGTTTCACACATGAGATTTTGGGACACACCGCACATCCAAACTATTACAATTTGTATAAGCCATTTATTTTCTGTCCCTGACATAAACTAATTCTAAATACATGAAGTCAATATATCATTAAGGATTGACAAGAAAATGCTAGAGCAAGAAATTTTAGACATAAGTCATACAAACTAGAATTCAAAAAGGAAATGTTTTGACATATTAAACATAAATTTAAGCATATAAATATTTTTAAAGAGAGAAGGACAGTGAGACAGAGAGAGAGAGAGAGAGAGAGGATCAATTTTTATTGAATTTTTCACATGGTTTTCATTGCTCTGACACTTAGTTGTGTACGTGGTGTTGGGTGGTGGGGTTTGAGCCCACGTCCTCACACATGCCAGGGAAACGCCATAACCACTGAGCCACCACTCCAGCCAAAGCATACAAATTTTAAAACAAATTTCATCATATAAAATACTGCATTATAAAAATAGTTCAATGCAAACCATAATTTGAAAAATTAGAACATATATGGGGATACATTCCATACCAAGTAAAACAATTTGATATCAGTTAATAAAATGATAGTAAAAGAAAGATGTAAAAATCAAAACATTAAAAATTTAAATCTATCAAAGTATTTTAATTTATTCATTAAATACACATAAAAATGTCAAGGAAATTGAATAATAGCAGCATACACAGACTTGCAGATCATAGTTTCAATAACGTAATACTGGTGAAGATCAATGAAATTATTTATTCTTACATATGTTTGGAGGATGTGTAAAGTGGTGCCACCCTATATTTTAGTAATATTTATCAAAAAGTTTTAGAAGTGTTATAAAAACTTTAGATGTATACAATCTTTCCTCCAAAAATTACACTTCCTGGAATTTTCCGTTTTGTTGTACTTCCACACATATCACAAAAGAGAGTATTGTATTAGCAAAGAAGTAGAAAAATCCTTTTATTCAGCCTCAAAGATGGATAAAATAATGTAATTTCCAGGAAAATGGATGAAAAGAGAGACCATAATTTTGGGTGAACTAAATCAGACCAGAAAAGTATGTTTTCTCTTATATCTGGGAGCTAGGGGGAAAAGAAAAGAAAACAGGAAAAAAAGAAAAATGGAATAAATAAAAGGGATCCCATGAGAGTGAAGGCGAGAACATGGATGGAGCAGCTGGGGCCAGGGTGAGGAGGGTGCGGAAAGTCATGTTCTCATGAGTGCACTGATGCGCCACTAGGGAAACCACCTTCCAGTACAGATGATAGGCATCAAGAAAGCACAATAAACAAGTAAACAAAAGGTCCAAAATATCCATTCGGTAGAGCAACACAGTGGAGGAGCTTGCACCTGGGAAACAGAACACACTCATTCCTTAGCAGGATTCAATAAGTCTTTCTGTTGATGCTGAATTGTGGCCTCAATAGTTAATCAGGAGGAAAACTATTATTAAGTACAATAGGATTTAAATTTCTGATTTTTAAAAACACAGGGAATTTACAGGCATATAAATCCTTATTGGATCGTCTCCATCAGCTACACACTATCTGCTCCAGACTGACAGGCCAAAAGACGGACAGCCCAACCAATCCACATGACGTGGAAATTCACGGTTGGAAATTATGCAGAAAAATCAAAGAGAAAGGTAGCAAACAGTGAGTGTATACGGATGGCACTTGTCTCTGGCTAAGGAAATGAGTAAGTTAGCAATAGGTGGAAAAGTTACTCTGTTGTTATTCTTAACCCTTTCATGCAATTTAAAGATTTATATTTTTTGCCATTCACTGATGACTTGGGGTGAAAACCACAGAGATAAATCTTTTACCTATGCTAGGATTTTCTTTTTTCTTTTTGGTACCTGAGATTGGATCCAGTTGTACTTAACCACTAAGCCTCATCCCTGTGCCATTGATTGATTGATTGATTGATTAACAGGGTCCTCCTGCTTTAGCCTCCAAGCTGCTGGGATTACAGGCATGTGTCACTGCACCTGGCCCAAGCTAAGATATTAAAGAATCAAAGTTAGAAGCCCAGTCTCAAAGGTTGATAGGAGCAACGGTCAGCTCCAGAGAAATCCAACAACTGTCTTTAATCAGAATGACCTCCAAGAATGACACTATTTACTCTATACAAGCTTCTGGAATGATTTGACACCAAATTTGGATTTAAAAAGGGACAATTCTTTAACCATCCTCCTCTAATTTCTCATTTTGGAATCACTGACTTAAAAACCAACGTTCCTGTGGGACAGTGATTGAAAAAAGCTAGAATTTCTGTCCCTGCCAGCTGAATCGTGTGGGAACAAAGGATAAGACCTCTTTGTGTCCCATCTGGAGGCTGAACACTGTGTACTTCTAATATTGCACATGGATGAGATTATACTAAAATGCATTGGGATTAGATTCTGAGAGAAAACTATCATTATTCAGTGAAAAATATAACTCGGTTAAAGATAGCTTTGGTAATTAATAGAACATCATTCAGTTTTCTGAAAAATTATCTACATAATAGCTTCATGGACATTTGTATTCCTGAGCTATTTCTACATAAAAATCTATCCCCTGAGACGGGATCACACTGATACAAAGGGGTCACTTGCATCCAATTCATTGTTCCCTGTGCTCTTGATAACGTTAACTGTGCCGTCCTAAGGAGATAATGTTTTAAAGGAATTTCTGGTGTGATTTTTCATTTTTTCAGTTCCATGCTGATTTAATTGTTTAAATCAGCAGAAACTGCAATTTTCCTTTGATCTTCTTTAGCATCATACATGTTACCTAGTTTGAGAATTACCCTCCCATCTTCTCTTCACGTTCATGGAATTTTTGTTACAATTTTTTATGTGATACCGATTTGGCAAGTGTGTTGATTCACAGAGCCATTGCTTCCCTCCTGTCTCCCGTGGAGGACACACAGGAGACCTTCAGCCTTGTGATCATCTTCTGGGTGGCTCACATTTCCTGGTAGAGAAATGTCTCCTTTGCTCTTTAAATATGGTTCACTTTTCCTTCTAACCCTAGGTTTTCTACCTGAACAACTTTGGCTGGATTCAAACATATCTAATTAACTATCTCAGATCAGGAATCTTAGAATTGCTTGCTTTTTCTTTTTAATTTATTTTATTAGTGCATTATAGTTGTACATGATGATGAGATCTGCTGTCACATATTCCTAGATGCACACAACACAGCAATACGATTTGGTCAATACCCCTCCACCCCTGCACCCCTCTACCTCTGTCCTGCCATCCTCCTATTCCTTGCCTCTCTTCTGGGTCCTATATTTTTCCTTAAAAAACCCAAGTACAATGTCATAATTCTTATACTCATGAAGAATATTTTTTATACACATGACTATAGTATATAGAGTGACATAATCATAAGTGCTTGGAATGTATCTTGCTTTATCTCAATTCCAATATTTCCCCTTCTCCTCCCTTCCTACCATCCCTTGTTATTCTCTGATATATTTGGCAACGGGATTAATCATTTACGTTTTTGTAAAGGTGTGCGGTATAGCATGTCAGAACTGCTTTTAAATCCTTTATTTTATTCTCAAGCCCTAATACGTGAAGCCTGGACACACTGCAAGTGGGCACTGCGTTCGAACCCTTCCCCTTCTGGCCACTTGAGGGCTCCCAGGGTTCCCCATGTAAGAACCTGGGAAGTTGCTGTAGCTCCCTGAACCTAAGCATCCTCGTGGGCGAGCTGAGGTTGTGCATGGCTCTCACTCCATGGCACGGTTTTCCCCAGTAAACGAAGGCATTCCATTAAAAAGCAAGAAGTAAGTGCTGAACACGCATTCAGCACCCTGCTTCCATCACTGCTAACACAGAATGTGAACAGCACACCCAGATTTAGAGATGGCCTGATTGGGCAGTGGAGCTTGGCAGTCATATTTTCTATCCCATGATAGAAACAAACATAATGTGTATGACTTCAAAAACAACCACAACCGAGCTGGAGCGGTGGCTCAGCGGTTTCAGCGCTTGCTTGGCAAGCATGAGGACCCGGGTTCAAACCCCAGCACCACGTACACAACAGAGTGTTGGAGCAACGAAAGCCATGTGAAAAACCAAATAAAGTTGTTTCTCTCTTTCTCTATCTCTCTCACTGTCCCTCTCTCCTTAAAAACAAAAACAAAAACAAAAAACCCACAACGGCAGTCTAGGAACTGATTGAGTTATGTGTGGAAGCAGCACAGAACTGTGATGGGAGATACCACTCCACAGGCCAAGCTCACCGCTTCCAGGCTTCACCGCCCCCTGGTGGACAAGAAGGGCACTGCTTGGGGCATGTTTTTTGTAGCGCAACTTGACTTTATTTTAAGGCAGGAATTTGTTCATCATCTATCTACTTTATTGTGTGTTTCCTTCCACCATGTGTTAGGAAGAAATACTGGAGGGTTAAAAATACAAGCAGATCCATCACTCATGTATTCTCTTTGTGCCTGTCTCTCTTTTTCAACTTTGTATTCTCATTATTAACACCATGTCACAAAATTCTTCATCTTACACATGTTCTCCTGATCTCAGTATGTGCAGTTCTTTTAAAGCCTGTGTTCAGTATCTTCAATATCTGTATCTCTGGTAGACTTTTCAGATTCCTCCTTTTGTTTATGAGTTTGCTTTATTATGTTTTGATTTTGAGGGTTTTGGTTTTCGTACTCCTGCTGGATTTAGATCATTCGATACTGTGTTGTCACATTCAGTAATTTCGTTGAATTAATAAAGTCCAACTCTGTCTTGCCATTGGAGAGGAGAGCTGTTAGAGACAAAAGATGATGTGTGAACCTATCATTCAATCATTTCTTCTCAGGGAATTTAACTTCCTCTGACAGTGGAGGACCACTGGGCAGATCACCCTCACTCAATCAGGGAGTGGGTGACTTTTGGATGGATTTAAGTATTCTGTAGCCTGGCCTAATTATCCTGCCTTAACTGAAATCTTGGGGTTTACCGCAGGGTCCTCTGCAAAACTCCTGAGATGCCCATTTTTGTCACTTCTTACTGCCAATCTCTGCCAATTTGGCTGTTTGGACTCTTTCTTTAACACCATTTGAGAATTGGAAAATGCATTCATGATCCAAGAGAGGCCAGAATGTGGGCTCACTTCTCATTTTTGTCTGGGATCTTGGCTACTCAAACCCTGCTCAGCTTCATGACCAAGAAGTCTAGGCCTTGTCTCTAGCCCCATGGCACCATGCTTAGAGCTCAGAGCCCCGGCAGATCTACTGATTTATAGCTCAAGAAGAAGCAAATTCCTATTTAAAAAGACAGTGTTGAATGATGGGCCCCTGCACTGTTTCACTTCCCTGGAAAAACTCAGACCTTAAACTGCTCTCTGTCTTTGCTGCTCTGATATGTTTTTTCTCCCTTATTTCTTTTTTTAAGATAGGGATAAAGACAGAATCAATTTTATTTATGTTTTCTTTTTTGTTGTTGTTGTTTCTCTGACGCTTAGTTGTGTATGTGGTGCTTGGATTTGAACCTGGGCCCTTACTCATGCCAGGAAAGTAATCCAACCACTGAGCCACCACTCCATCTGTCCTCCTTCATTTTTGAGTAGACTTGAAGCCAATTTTTGTCCCATGCTCAGGATGACAGGTGGTCTGATAAGAGATATACGCTTATGGACAGAATGGAAAACTTCTTTTTTCCTTTTGTTGGACTAATGGGAAGGCTGGGGCTTCTGAACTTTTTATACCTCTCCATCAGTTCTCTTTCATTTGCCTCTATTCTCTCACTTCCACTTTAGTGAGGTTGACAGGCTCAAGATGTCTCTGAGTTATGTGCATGAGATCCACCTCTATTGTGGAAACACTTTAGATCTTTCTACCAAAGACTCTCAACTCCCTGACTCTGCTTTAAAGAATCCAGTGCTTGCAGTGATGGGAAAAGTTATCCTTGAGCCTCACTCTGTAAGTTTCTCAGTAGTAATTATCTCAGAATAAAAGGGAACAGAGGAAGAGTCATTCTCAGGCAGGATCTGATCATAATTGTGTTTTTGGCTACAGTGCTATCAAAATGCCCCCAAAATATCAACCCTAAATTAGGAACAACCACAGTAATAGCAGCATACATTTCTTGGTTCCCATGTGCCAAAAGTGAAATGAGATATCTTATTCCTTCATGAGATTTTGGGAAAATCTTACTTACTCTCACATTTTAGGTGTAAGTGAAATAACTCTCAAATCATGATCTGTCTAGACATCCAACTAGATTTATGCTTCAGATGTGACTGATTACATTTTTTGTGTAATGTCGACCATAAATATGGCAATATTTATCTCAAATCGTTCAGGGAAAATGGGTATACTAAGTGATTTTCTATATGCTTCTATAATCATTTAGTAATTCTAATATTTCCATCAAACCCCTCGTATAATGCATAGAGTGTATCTGCATGCTGTAAGAGATTCCCCAGAAATATTATATTATATTATAAATTATGATTCACATTCAGAGTGTGGAACAGTCCATCCAAGTTCCCATAAAAAGAATATGGGCAGAGGAAGGTGGTGAGCAAGCAAAATATGCTTACCCTTTCGTAATTTCTAATAAATAAGCTGCAATATAGTCAAGGTCTTATACCATAGCGGATAAGAATATCAAGTTAGACCTCTAGTCCAAGGCTGAGGACAGTGACCAGACCAACATAACTGGCTGAGGGGTTCCCAGAGTGAAATTGTCTTCCCTTACTTGTCTTTATTAGCAGTACTTCAGAAAGTAGTTGTACTGAGCCTGCATCTGAGATGGGCTGGAGGGAGTTCATCTTCACCTTCTCTGTCTTACTCTGGTCTTTAGATCTTTCCATTCTCCAGTAGGTAACATGGAGGGATACTTCGGTGGGGATTTTTAAATGTATCTGCAAACTATTTGACCTTCATCCCACTGAGGAGCAGTCTCCGTGTCTAGTCTCCTAGGATCTGGGCCAAGCTTGGTATGTCACTTAGAACCAGTGGAATGAACCAGCCCTGATGCTTAGTTACTCTGAGGTCAAAGAAGGACAGGTAGCTTCCACCTGGTCCTCCTGAGGACTTGCTTTAGAGAAATTGACCAACATACATGAAGTCTGACTAGTCTGAGGCCAACATCTCAGAGAAGTAAAATATATGCACCCTGGTCAACCCCCCCAGTTGTACCTTCAGACCACAGCCAACATCAGTGGCCAACCAAGAGGCTACACCATCTTGGATACTCATCCCCTGTAAGCCCTCACATGCTCGCAACTGTGCACATCCACAGGCCGCAAGCCCAGGATCGACCTCAAGTGAGAGCCCTCTCTGCACACAACCCTTCCTACTTATGAACTCACAACACTGAATCACATCCAATAACTGCTTTTATTTTTTTTTTATTTTTTTATTTTTTTACTTTTCCTTCGTTCTGCATTTTTTTTTTATTACAAGAATATAGAAATACAGTTGAGGGAGAAACAGGATCAAAACATTATCAGTCAATGGATATAAACTTTGTTATTGAGGGGAAAAACCAGATCATAGATAGATTGGATTTTACCTTTTGCAGTTTCCCCCAGAAGAACTCATGCGTTAACTGGATAGTTCGTGGAGGAATGACATCAGCTTCTGGGATGGTTCCCCCATCTTCCCAATTTCCAGTCTCCTATAAGTTCTTCATA